>JXPG01002952.1:0-17679 GCA_001015175.1 Megaselia abdita | reverse complement strand
TTCGAAGAAAAGGTCTTGGAATTCGATGTCTAAAGGCTCGAAGTACTAAGATCACAATCTACACCAAACTTATCTTTCCAATAGTATTGTATGGATCTGAAGCATGGGCGTTGAATAAAGAGGAATGGTTTTTGAAGTTTTTGAGTTCTAAGAATGATATTTGGTAATGAACATCAATGGTGAATGAAGCATTAGATATAATGACGAGCTTGAAATACTGTACGAACAAGATTCGATAGTCAAGAAGATCAATGCACAGAGATTATGGTGGATTGGTCATGTGTACAGAATGGACACTGAAGCTTTGGCAAGAAACTGTCTGTTCTCTAATTCCATGGAAACCGGAGCGGAGCTAGACTAAACCGTGTTAAACTAAACTCGTTCTCAGACTTGTATTCACTTATAGTCGTTTCTTGCAGAGGCTACTCGTGCTCAAACTGAATTTAACATACTACAAACCTATGTCTGGTTGGAGCTAATACTAGCCTATATGTCTGGCTGGACTTAGACTCGTGCTCAGACTGAATTTAACAAAGCAAACCGATGTCTGGCTGGAGCTAATACTCGGGCTCAGACTGAATTTAACACTACAAGCCTATGTCTGGCTGGAGTTAAACTCGTGTTCAGACATAATATTCTTTAATTTTTATAGCTGGCTGGAGCTAAACGCTCAGACTGAGTTTAACACTAAAAGCCTATGTCTGGCTGGAGCTAAACTCGGCTCAGACTTACTCAACAAACCTGTATGTCACTCATGCTCAGATTAACTTTTTTTTAAATTCCTCCTGGCAGGATCGCAATGTGACATCAATGAACTGAATATGTACTGCATAAATAAAATATCTGACACACTCAAAAGAATAGTAGTTTCTTATGTAGCTCACTTATTTGAGTGTAAAATATTCATCAAACGAAATATGTGTAAATATGTCCTAAAATATGTACAAGTACACCTTTCGTTTTTTCAGTGAAGGATTTTTTCTATAATCCTTGGAANGAAATATGTGTAAATATGTCCTAAAATATGTAGAGTACACCTGTCGTTTTTTCAGTGAAGGAATTTTTCTATAATCCTTGGAGACTGCTTGAATCAGCTCCAAAAGAGCAATCGCTTTTTTCGTTTATTGCAATCTTCAATAGTTTTTACAAAATCATTTCGCAAAAAGAAAAAGCCACAATAACACATCAATTTAAGTATAACCAAAAGTCCTACCACCCTGCATCAAAGGAGAAGAAATGTAGAGTATGAGACCAAGAATTTTGGCTCGGTTTCAAAAAAAATTACCGGCGACAGACAAACGAAGGATAGATAGAATAGATGAATGGAAATGAAAGGAAAGGAAAATAGAAAAGCACAGAGCGATTGAGTGAACCAACCGACCAGATACAATGACGAACAAGAAAATTAAAAGGAAAGACATTTTTATGGGATAGTTTCAGAGATCACACATTTCATTCGTGCTTATTTCAGCGTTGTCATTTAAATATGTTTTTTTCTCGATTCGCTTTAGAAGACTTAACTCACTACAATTATTGGTAAACGTTGATTGCAAACCATCGACGATCTTTTTTATTTTCGTTGTTCAATCAAAACAATCAATAGAGTGAATCATGCAGAATGAGTTTCAGATGTTGAGGTTTTTATTGGAACGGATTGAAGCTTTTTTCTCGTTCTAGTTTTTTGTTATGGTTGTTCCTGTTCAATTGATTGATGAAGTTTTTAATTGCAAGCGTTTTCTTCAGCTAACATGAACAGTTGATTAAATACTTAACAAAAGTTTTTAGTTTGGAACTTTTAGAATTGGTTTGATTGAGTTTCACTTCAAATTTTTTAGGCAACTCCTCGTTGTCGNTTGATTGAGTTTCACTTCAAATTTTTTAGGCACCTCCTCGAAACTTTTCACATCATTGCATTTTATTCTTTGATTTGGAGAATGAGAGAACGGAAAAAGGAATGATGGAAGTAAACTATAAAAAGAAGATTGATGAAATATTAAACTATTTCAAACTTACTTTCCATAAACAATATCGATTCCAAAAAGAATCTAAAAAGTAAAACTTTTATCAGTGTCAATTTGTTGTGGAAACTTTCGACATCGCATTTTTGCCGATGCGGAAAAACTATAGCACAAAGAAATTGGCGCAATGTGTCCTTGATATCTGCAATATTTTTTAAACAGATGATAAATGTATTGGAAGGTAAAAATTATTCTCTTTATATTAAATATTTACAATATTAGTTGCTTGAACTTGAACTAATAAAAAAAAAATGAGTAATTTTATTATTCAATAAAAAAACAAAATTATCAGCGAAGACTTCCACGAAAGAGATAAGAACGACGTCTAAATTCAATATTTTTCGACAAATAAAATCACTTATTCATCTCTTAATCTTGAATATAAAAATCGCCACAGAGNTTCGACAAATAAAATCACTTATTCATCTCTTACTCTTGAAAATAAAAATCCCCACAGACAAAACACATAAACTAATAAAATCTACATACTTTTCTTTCTTTTTGGGTACTTTGGACGCCCTGATAGGTTCAAAAGTTCCGAACATTTTCTTTAGATACTTTTCCTGCGGACTATCTTAATTTCAACAAAAATATTATTCAAAGACAACGAAACAACTGATTCAATAGAAAAAAGATATAAACAAATTGTATATTGGCGTTTAAGTTTATTTTTACATTTAATGAAAACACAAAAGAAGAGCCAACACGACAGTAACCATAGCAATAGAGGAGAAAGAACAGGTTATTCGCTCGATTGGTCACTAATTATTGATAAATTGATACGTATTTAATCATTTAGAGCAATCGAAGTAATGAAAACTGTGGGAACTAGAAATGTTTTGAATTGAACCGTCTAGACAAAGATCTTCTTTTCAGAAAACTGTTTCCTTATATTTGTTCTACTTTTCTATTACCACTCGGGATTTATTAATGCGGAATTATTATTTTCCGCTTTAGTTTATTTTCCATACAATTTAACAGGTTAAGATAATAAACTTTTCAAATTTATACACAATTTTCTATATTGTTTCGACAATTTTTCATGTCTTACTTTGATGTTTCTTCCATTTCACACTTTATCTATTTCGACAACTTTTCGCATCTCACTTTGCATCTTTATTTAACTCACTTTTTTCTTTCGACAATTGTTTTCACTTTTAATTCACTGAAATAAAAGACAATAATTACTAAGCAAAAACCCTCTTATCTCCATTTAAACACTCATTAACCCTTATGGACTCCATGAAATAATCCATTACCCAATAGTCGCCATTCATCATATTTCTCTTGGCAGTCACAGAAAAAACACCATATGCACATTACAAAACTCAGATAATAACCAAGACGATTAATTTTAAAATAATGAAATTTCCCCCCATAACAATTAAATTAACTTTGATAATAAAAATATAATTCTTTATAATATTGCAGCAGCACTATTCTTCACAAGACGACTTTGAAAGAGGCTGACTACTTGGCTGGCAAAGCTGCAGCAACTTGTTCTATACACACTCATACAGGATGGCTGCGGTGTCTCTATGATATTATATGTTAATGGATTATAGGGTGTCACTTTTGTAAGTTCTTGATTTGTTGTAGGATTTTGTATATAAGAAAAGGATTTTATTTTTGTCCGGTTTTATAATTTCTTAATGGAATTGTAGCTTCCAATTTAGATTTGCTATTTTTTTCAGGTTTCCTGCAAAGAAATCATGATTTTCTAAAAACT
Source organism: Megaselia abdita (assembly GCA_001015175.1). NCBI lineage: Eukaryota > Metazoa > Arthropoda > Insecta > Diptera > Phoridae > Megaselia > Megaselia abdita. The sequence goes on along the minus strand of JXPG01002952.1, from coordinate 13,932 downwards.
TTTCAGAAAACCTGAAAATATTTTCAGATTTTCTGAAAATAAATATCAAAGGTAAAAAAGTCAAAAATGTGAAGGGTTGAACTAACAACATATGCTTTTACTTAGGGTCGACTTTGCTATACATTCAGCCAAAGCGACCACTGAATATTAGTGAACGGAATAGAACATCATTTTATCTGATGAATTTTTGGATGAAAAAAATATTTTTTTATTGGTATTTATTTTCAGAAAAACTGCAAACGATTTTCAGGTTTTCTGCATTTTTTCAGATTGTTGGTAAATTTTGTTCGGAAATTCTTGAAATGCTACTTTTCAGAATTTCTGGATTTCATTTGCAGAAAAAAATGTAATTTTTCCTCTGGGTGCAACAGAACTACTGTGATCAAAAACGTTTAATTTGTTTTTAATTTCGAACACTTTTTGAGAGAAATTAAACTCTTCATTTAATTTTAAAAGTTAAAAACAAATATTTGCAAAATTTTTGAAAACAACTTTTTTTTTGTTAATATTTAATAATCAAAATTTTTAAAAATATAAAATTGTTATATTTTAAAAATATTAAAAGATACTTAATAATTTCATGATTATTGAAATTAAAAATATGCATTTTTATTAATTTCAATAAATATTAAATTTAACAAATACTAAAAATAATTTCTTGTAATATTTAAAAAAATAAAAAAAAAAAAATTAATATTGATGATAAAATTATTAATTTAGTACTTATCATCAAAATGTTTAAAAATATAAACTTCAAATATTAAAAAAAAATGCATATATATATATATTTTTATTAAAAACAAGAAGCACAAAAACTTAGATTATTTTTAATATTAATATTTTTAGTTTAGAGGAAAAGGTATGTTAAAAAATTTAAAAGCAGAATGCTTAGATTTTTGTTATAAATATTTAAATAATTACATTATTACCATAAACAATTAAAATTGAAAACAGTTCAAGATTTGAAGCCATTTTTAGTGACAATATCGAAAGAAAAAGTTATGTATTAAAAAGATATTTAAGATTTAAATCAATGTAGAAAAGCTACATTTTCAGAAAAATTTACATATCCTGAGAAAAATATTTTATTTATTCAGTATGAATGATAAAACTAACTAAAACTCAGTAATATTTCAAATTGCGGGAATTCAATTATAATAAAATATTTTATTTTTCAAAAAAAAAATTTTTTTCAAAAAAATATTTTAAAGCTGATTTTTGTTTTTGCAATTTTAATAATTCCTTCTTAGATATTTAATTATCAGAATTGTAAAATTTTAAAAATATAATTCTTAAAAATACTACAAATAAAAAAAAAAAATTAATTCTATCCAAAATAAACTTTCTAATGTGATTTTTGTTTTCGCAATTTTAATAATTCCTTAAAAATATTTAATTCTAAGAATATTTAAAAGTATATATTTTAAAAAATTTACAATTTTTTTAAATAAAAAAAAATAACAAATTAAAAGTGAAACATTCAGTTTTAAAAAATGTAAAAGAGTTTTTTTTTATCACAAACATTAATTTTAAAGTTATTCAATTTTTTGTTTAAAATATAATTTTCTAAATATTGTTTGAATTGTAGTCCTAAATTCAAATTCAATTTTACTTTCTGCTTTTGTTCTCTTAAAACAAAATGCAAAGTAGAATACTTTACTCAATATTATTTTCTTACATAGAGCTTTTTAACCGTCTGTCTGTCGGCCGCAAACCTTTTGCAACTAAGATTTGAAGGTGTCTATTTGACTACTACAAACTGTTATTAATCGGATTTTGTATTGGTCGACAGCAGATGGCGCTAGCGCATAAATTCTGGAAGCTTCCATTTTAAGTTTTTTTTTCTCTTTTTAGGTAAGTAAATTTTATCCGATTCTCAAGTTTGATACAGTGTTTTGATTGCACTGATGAGGACTTCAAACCCTCATCATTTCCTTCTGGAATTTCTAAATGCAGTGGCGTATGGAAGCGAAAAATAGTAAAAATGGCCTAGACAAAATTGAATTGTAGGGTCGTGTGATACATCATTTTGAAGGTAAAAATAAGGCCTACGATCCCCCATTTTAAAATTTTGAAACACAAGGGAGTAGGAAAGGGGCAACTAAAGCAAAATGTGGATAACTTCATATCCACTATAAATAATCTTGAATCATATGTGATATGTGATACATCATTTTGAAGGTACTATTAAGACCCATTATCCCTCATAAATATTTTGTTATTTGTCAATCGAATTGTAGATACCGAACAAACATCGACACTTTTCATCTTAAAAATAGTAATTAATTAAAAGAAGTCGGCAACATCATACCATAAAATAGAAATCCGGCAACTTTTTAAAAGAACTTTATATATCTAATTTAAGAAGGAACTGATATCTTCTGTGTGTTTCAAAATAAAAGAAGACCGGCAACTTTCTAATAAATCAAGTAAATCCGGCAACTCCCTTTGATACCACATCCAATTAACATCAATGATACACACCCTACACAAGCAGTGAAGGAACTACCAAAGAAACAAAACACGATGGATGACATCGCATCTTTCACATTTTCAGTTCGGTATAGAGAATGTTCTTCATCAAAGTGGGTTAAGTGCCTCTCTGTGTTTTTTTCTCTTCTTTCTATAATTCTGTTGTATGTGCAGCTCTGCTCCACATTATTAAATTAAATCTTAATACTCTGGAAGAACGAAATATGCTGCTGCAGTTAGCTGTTGTTATATCTAGCTACCAAGCTATGAATTTAATGTATTCTATGGTTAGATTTGAACTGTTATATATATATTTGTACATTTATTATATATATGCGTACATATAGAACAAGCAACTCTACGACCTCCCATTGTCATATTTGTCGACTGCAGCAGTCGAGTGTATCTGAGGATGTAGGGTTAATGGATCTTTCTCTCTTTATTTCCCTCTGACAAGTACACTTCTCAAAACAACTACCTGCCAACGGAAGTGGCAATTGATTCAGCCGTCGACAACAGGTAAAGCAAATAAGAATTTCTTCTGTTTTTCTCAATAAAAACCTTTTCACTATTCATTCTTTCGTTTGGTAATCGACAAATAGTGAAAGTCAAAAAGTCTATAAGTAGAATAATGGAAAAGTTTCGTGCACTTTCACTGTTTCCATTCCTATTATGAGAAACAAAAAAACTAAACTTCATTTAGAATTCACACCCATGCCCGAACGAGTGAGATTTCCTTAATTGGGTCGCTATTTTTATTTTACCGTACAAATTGTTGGTATAGTTTTCGCGAGTGACCTTCAGGTCTATATCGATGTCTATGTGTTGGTATAATTTTTTGGCTCTAATGTTTTCGATTTGGTATTCAGAGCTTACAGACAATATTTTTATATGTGACTTTTAGGTTTCTTGCAGAGGGTGCTTGTTGTGATTTATGGTGGATGTTATTTTAAATGGGCTTGTTCACAGTCTCTTCTATGTAGCATATGTTACATCTTTTAAACATTTCAAGAGTGAAAAGATTTAAAGGTGATTTATAGTGCTTTCCCAACATATACATTCTTGGTTTAAATGAGCTTTTTGATTGATATATATTTTAATCTTTTCTAATCTCATTAAGAATTAAGTGTAAGCTATTAAGAAATGCGATTATATTGATTGAGAACAATTTATGTGGAAGAAATTTTAAAGATTTCCTATATGAGAAAGGCAATGTTGTATATTTGAAAAGAATTCAGAACGTTTTATTAAAGCAGGATTGTTATAATTTGCGGGGAATTGGTTGATAACAGCTAAGTTAACTCTTTAGTATATGTTCTTGTAAAACTGATGTGGAACTTTGTCAAAACACTAGCCGTTCTTCTTCATTGCAGTCCGTCATCAAAAATCATCACTAAGTCAGTTTCCATCACTTGACATCACTATTTCTTTTCACAAAACAACATTTTCATAATTTTTCAACATAAACATATAATAACATCATACACCAATCACAACAAGAGAACATTATCCCAACATTATCATCCAATCAACCTGCAGGGAAATACCGATAGCCAATCAGAAATCATCTACTAAACTAAATCACACAACGAGCCAAAGGTGACTGAGGATCGAACTCAGAATCGTCAGACTAGAAGTCCAGAGTGCTAGCACCTACACCAAAGAACTATCAGAATCAGAAATCATGAAGTAAATTAATACTGTGGTCGATACTGGAGTCTGCATATAGCTCATAGAGCTCATGATTGTATCAAGGAAATACAGTCTACATTAAGCACGCTGAACAATTGGAAAGTATTGTATCATACTGTAATCCTAGTATTATCCTCTGTTTTTTTTGGACCTGAACAACAGTTCTTCTATATCCTAGCTTCATGTACTTGAGACCAGGTAAATACAGTAAGGAACTCAAATAACAAGTTGTTATGGATCTAGTTTTCACTAATGTTGTCGTAGACAAATAATAGATCGGAAAACTTTCAGAGTCTGATATTCTCCACTGAAAGGAAACATCCTACCAAAGCAAGAAAAGCTTCAAACGGATTTCTCAATGCAAATATTACTATTACATCAGATTCCGAAAGTATGCATATCTATGGTTGGTCTATGTTGTTGTTAATAGCCTCAACTTTCTGATGTATCAGAATGTCCGATAGTTTGTGCCCGACTTTGACATCGGTTAGTATAGTTCTATCCGAATAGAATGCTACATCTTCATTCTCTCATGACTGATTGCGGATGTTAAAGTAGGGCTCAGGTGTTAAATAAAATCCAAACTTAACCAGAAGTTCCATGTATAAAACTTTTCCAAGACTAATTTCTCTTCCTCTACTTCATTTTGGTGTCTTCCGTAAAGGACTTTTGATTTCTACTGTTCATAGGTGTTTGGAAAATCTGAATTGATGTAATTATTCACAATGAAACGCTGAAGTTGTTGATTTTCGTCCAGATCTGTTTTACAGAATATATTATGATAGGTAGTTGGTTGGTGTAGGTGCTAGCACTCTCGCCTTCCAGTCTGAGGATTCTGAGTTCGATCCTCAGTGCACACGTCAGAATTTTTCGTAAGAAATTTTCTTCCTTGTGAGTCGGATATACTACCTAACGCCACCCTTGTCGTTTCGATGTTGATGAGATAAAAGGGTACCTCTAATACAATCGTTAAAATAACAGACAGCTCATCACTGACTCTATTCAGAGGAAGAGGGAAAACTAACAACACTGATGTAAACAGCTGGTAAACACCTAGGAAGTAAACATTTCTTAATATCACTGCTACACCTTGAGTCACCTTTGGCTCGTTGTGTGATATAATTTATAATTTACATAATGTATTGTATTTCTACATATTTTTTTGTAGATTATATATTTTAAAGTGTACAATACTTTGAAAATATGTATTTTACATATTCTGTGAGTTATAAATGGTCTTGGGATTTTTGTTTTATATATAAGAAGGTTTTCTTGGAAGGATTTTTCTCTTTAGAAGTGTCAGTCAAACTTTAAAAAGTTTCTGTTACTCAATTAATACCAAGCATTTTCCAATATTAAAATTTTGTTCACAATTGAACCAACTCTTTGTTCAAAATACAGTTTTTCGCAATTAAAATGTTTCAGCATAAAAACAATTCATCATTTTTTTCTTGATATTTATACTTGTTTTAGTTTTTCTGCAGTTATACTATTGTAAGAACTCTGCACTTTTTTTCTAAGCAATAAAGGAACTAAAACTAACCTTTTGACATTGCTGAATCCCACAATACTTTATGTAACAAAAACCTCCTTATCTACATAAGGAAAACGGGGGTAATGAATTTTATTTCCTGAAACTGCGATAATATTTCTTGAGATAGGTTGGAAAGAAAGCTGTTCAAGGTTAATATATATATTTATGAATTTTGAAATATCTCATAATAATTTAATTTGTAATTTTAAAATATGTAGTTTTTAAAGAAATTGTATTCCAACAAACTCCGGCGCCAAGTTTCAAAACTAAATAATTTACAAAAAAGACACACCAAAGAAATCAAAGTATGAAAATACCCAGAAACTCTTTCCTCAAAAGAGACAATCAAGGTCACTCCCATTTCTCATACAGATCTTAAAATTAAAACTTAAGTATCAGAATCTTTGAAAGACTCAGAGGAGAATAAAAGTTTTTTCAAAGCAAAAGCAATTCAGTAAATGTTGTGAAAAACTTTTAAGTTTCTTAGATAAAACCCATAAAATATAATTAGGGAAAAGAGATAGTAGTGTAGTAGGTAATTAGTTCTTCTTCTTTTCGTTTTCCTTCTGCTGAATCTAAAGCTGATGCGGATGCATTCAACTTTGGGTTTCATAAGCAAAATTTAATTATGATGTAGATTCTTTCTGTTCATGTGTTCGGAAATGTTCTCCTATTGTTCTTGTGTGGCCTGAATTAATGTACTATGGGAACTCGTTTCAGTTTCTTTTGAATGCGGGTAGGGGTTGATTTTTCTGCAGGTTGGTGGTAAAGTCATGCAACAATTGTGTTGTGGTGAATTACATATTTGTATTTGTTGTTTTGGAAGGGCTGTCTTTGAGTGGCAATACTTTAGGGATGTTTGTTTTTGGACTAATGAATATTTTAAGCAATCAAAACCCAACGACAATCTTTAAGAAGTTAGTAAAAATACCATGAATAAAAAAACATAGAAGTAAAGACAATAATTAAAGATCATGCCTTTCGCAGATATTGCTATTAAGTTTTAGTAAGAAATAATGTTAAGATTAAAATCCATCTATATCTTTTGAAAAATACGTCAATTAGAATTTCAATGTAAATCAAAGGCCAACTACCCTACTACATTTGTTTTATATATTTTAGTAAAAAATAAGCAGAACATGGCGCCCGAGTAGAATATTTATTTAATTTAAATGTCTTTAGAAAAAAACATCAATTCAAATTTCATAATCTACGTTTGCCTAATTCGCTGGGTCTACGTAGCTATTGTCCTCTAGTTGGTGACGCCAGCGGAGCCTTTGCTGGCCTCGCCTTTGACTTTCATCAGGAACAGTAAAAGCGATTTTATATAAATATTCAGTTCGATTGAACGACGAGATTAAATCCCTTGTTTTATCTTTTATTATTTTTGTTTCACATTTAAAAATATTTTTAATTTAATTTTTATTATTTTTTTTTAATATTATGAAATAAAAATAACATTTTGTATGGGATTTATTATTTTTTTTAGACAGATATTGTTTTTAGGTATTAATTTATATACTATTAATAACTAAAAACAATATATAAAAGTTGATAAAAAAATACTAAATTAATTTTTTTTCTGAAATACTGAAATTTTAAAATTTCTAAACACTAAAAATGAAATAACACTCGTTTTTTTTTTAAATCAGAAAACCAAGTTTGAATATTTTTTAACAGAGTCATAATAATTTTTATAATCATATTTATTATATCATATAAGCTTTTTAAAAAATAAATTACTGTTAGGTATTTTGAATACCAAAACAACAAGAAATTTTAGAGTTTTCACAAAATTTAAGTTTTAATACTTAAAACTAATTAAATTTCATGTTTCCAACAATACCAACATTTTTAAGTTTTAACACTAAAAGCTTTGAAAACTAGTTTAGAAATACCTAATAAATAATCGTTACAAACATAGTTTTTTATAATTAAAAAATAAAACAAACAAAAATTTTAATTTTTTTTAATAATCTGGAAAATCATGAGTTATATTCTTATTTGTTTAAGATATTTAATTTCCGTTTGTTTTAAATATTGGATTTTTATATCTATAAACTTTTTAATTAAAACAAATATTAAACAATGTTCATTCATTTTAAAAAATCCTAAAGTTATTTTTGAAATTTTTTTGGATTCAATGAAAATATTTATGTTTAACTTTTAAAATTAATTATAACAGTTTTCTTAAATTAAAAAAAAAAATGATTAATGATTGTTTTAAAATATTAAAACATTCCAAATTGCGCTTTATGAATATTAATTCAATTAATATTGTAAATTTTGAGGCAATTCAATTTAAAAAACTATAATACTTTGGATATAACTTTTAACTTATTTGAACAACATTTTAGAAAAATATATCAATAAAAGTTACAATATAAATTCAAAGTAAACTACGATCACCACATTACATTTTGATAATATTTAAGTGAAAAATTTAAAAAAATCTCTGGCGCCCGAGCAGAAACTATTTATATTTACAGGAAAATACCTCAATCAATTAGAATTTCAAGATAAACTCAAATATTTAAGCATAAACAAATATATAGATAATAAAACTTTCGGAGCCTGATGTTTTCCACTGAAACGAAACACCCTACCAGAGCAAAAAAAACCTTCAATCAATTCGAATTTCAAGATAAATTCATAATATTTAAGCATAAACAAATATATAGATAATAACACTTTCGAAGTCTGATGTTTTCCACTGAAACGAAACACCCCACCAGAGCATAAAAAACCTTCAATCAATTAGAATTTCAAGATAAATTTATAATATTTAAGCATAAACAAATATATAGATAATAAAACTTCCGGAGTCTGATGTTTTCCACTGAAACGAAACACCCTACCAGAGCAAGAAAAACCTTCAATCAATTAGAATTTTAAGATAAATTCATAATATTTAAGCATAAACAAATATATAGATAATAAAACTTTCGGAGTCTGATGTTTTCCACTGAAACAAGACACCCTACCAGAGCAAGAAAAACCTTCAAAGAGCAATGATTCTAGCGAAAAATAGACAAAAACTGGCGCCCGAGCCGGAATTGAAACACAGAACGTAATGTCGTCAGAAAAGTTGCTCAAAATAAATCAAAAGCCAACGAAATGTAATTTTATCATCCAAAAATGAATAATGAAAAAGAAACTTCTTGGTCTCCTCTGAATCTTGCCATAAATCCAAAATCCAAAAGATATTTATAATTCGCTAATTAAGAATTCACAACCCAAAGTCAACCGTCAACCTTGAAAGAGAAATGTTATTGTCGCCGCAAAGTTTCGTTCCAAAACGGAAACAATTATTCTCATTTTTCTCCAAAAATGGTTGGGAAGCAGCAATTGCTCATTACTCATTGCTCACGTTTCTTCAGAAAGTCGTAAAAACATAAATAAATATTTTGCAAGCTCAGATAATCATTAGATTATGTTCGTAAAATGAAAGTGAAAGTCATATAAAGTATTCGAACGCGCGCGAGATGAACAAACTACTTGTTTTTCGTCTTCTCATTTCACTCCAAGCCAAGTTGTTCGAATGAAGTCATTTATGTTTTCTACAATATGAGCATGACACTTTATCGTCGACTTCCAAGTGAATGTATGTCGGCAACAGAAAACAAAAAACTATTGTAGTTACAATATACATGCTTTGCTAACTTTACATACTATAAAATCAAACAAAACTGCTGGAAAAAAAAACCTTAGGCAATTCATTCAACTTTTCTCTGAATGGAAAAACAAATATTTTGTTTTGTTGGAGATGATGGGTTTTAGGGGAGCTCGTAGGAGGTATAGTCGTTCTTGTTTCTATTCTAATGAAAAGTTTTTATTATTACTGCTATTTATGGATTGTGGGTGGTGTTGCCGTCATTAGTTTTATATCAGCAGTGTTGCCAAAATGTTTTTTCTTTGTAGGATGTATAATGGACTTGGAAATAATTAGATGGGTTGTTGGAATTGGTTGGGATTTTTATTGCTGAATAAACCTTCAATTTCTGTGTCCGAATATTGCTTGTTTGATGAAGATTACTCAATTTTAATTGGTATTGCCGGAGTTTATTTTAATGTTATAGTGTTGCCTGTTACTTATACATCAATTCTGATTTTTCAAACACTTATCAACAGCGGAAGTCAAAAGCCCTTTACGGAACACAAGCCGGCTTCAATCTTTTGCCATATACATAGAAAATATTGCAACCTTCAAGGTTTTTAATCAAAGACTGCACATTTCGAATTCAAAGATTGCAATCCCGTACACTCAAAGAAGTGCTTATGGACACCGAATCCATAATAGCTCTACACGTAATCATGGTCATGTCGCTTATAATAAAGTTTGCTTAGATATTTTCGAACCAATGAGAATTAACGGGAATTTGCGCAACCAATGAGAAAGAAGTTAAAACTGTCCCATGTAAGACCCCATTACTTTAATTCTTTAAGAAATCTCAAGTTGTTTAAAGAAAAGAACAAAGAAGAATTCTTTGAAAAGAATGATAATATTTGTCAGGATTTAGAAGTATTGATTGTGAGCTCTTAAATCCTTCTTTTCTAGGCAAGCAAGAAATCATCTAGAATAAGCAGTCTATTAGAAGTCTAACAAAAGAAAAATATTCAACTCGTCATATTTACTCAAATATATTAAAATCTGTTCATAAAATCAAAAAAATAAAGGCAAAATTAGTCCTATCGGATATTTCAACTTTTAAATAAGTAACTCCTCAACGAATTCAATTTTTCGTTTAAATTTGTCTCGTGTCATGGAAATGGAAACTTTTAAATTTTAAAACTTATTTCTCTCATTTTTTCATTTGGCATTAGCCAGAAAGGCTTTCTGAAGTCTGTAAAAAAATAAAATAAGTTCTTGCATTGAAAATCCACATTTTGTCTTCTCTGCCTAAGTCGTTGTTTGTGAAAATAATCGATAACTTTTGTCTTGATGCAGATTTCGCTCTTTCAAGAGATTTTTCTGAATCTGTTTTCATAATTTGTATGGTTTTATATATATTGGGCTTTCCATACATCCAGTTTAGTTACTCAAATCGAATGTTCTTCCATTCTTTGAACCAAGAAATCTCTTTTACTACATTTTTGCAATCGGTGCGTATGGTATATAGGAATACTGTTTTTAACACATTTGTAAAATATGCTCTAGTGTAAAATTGTTGGTACAAAATTATTATTCTTCTTTGTTCAATTAATATTTGTTTTATATTTATTCTTTATAATTTCTCTTATATAAACACTGAGAATATTTTCAAAATATGTGTACACTTGAAAATATGTAGCCTACACAAGGAATATGTATTTTACAAATTCAATAATAGGTAGAAATACAATACATTATGTAAAGCACATATCCAATATGTACGACACTCATTCAAATATAAACCATACATATTATATTTTAATTAGTTCTCAAACAGAATACGTATTGCACAAAAAAAAAATCTGTCACACTCAATACAATATGTATTTTCCTGATCATTAGGATGTCCACACGAACAAAATTTAAGAGTTTCATAACAAAATTACCTACTTAGCTAGGTAAATTATATTGTAGGTAAAATTCCTACTTTAGTAAGTAAATAGTTTTATATTTTTATAAATTTTGTCTGTACTAAAAACTCCTACATCAGTAAGTAAAATTCCCACATATGCAGGTGGGCTATGCCGGTCAACTAAGAATAGTCTACAATAAAAAAATATATCCTTGAAAAAATATTTTCTAGTCGATAACCGTAGTTTTTTGATATAGGTGATTCTCCCACATTTGTAAGTATTTTACCCACATCATTTGGAGTGTAGGAACTTTTCCCACATATGTTGCTATGTATATATGTAAGTATTTTACTTATTTATGTAAATATTTCTCCTATTCCAAAATTTACTTACAGAATTTAGGAATAGAAAAACACGTAATGTAGGTAAAACTCCTCCTCTTTTTTCGAGTGTAGAATATTCATCAAGCTAAATATGTGAATGAATTTTACATTTTAAATATGTCCTACTGCAGTACATTAAAATATGTAGGGCACATCGATATGTAGGGTACACATTTCGTGTTTTAAATGTAGTGTAAAATTGCTGGTATAGAAAATAAGTAATTTTCTTTCGGGAATCCCATATGGGAAACATTTTAATTTTATCAATCATCAGCAACATACAAATTTTCTTTTGTTCAATGAATATTTGTTTTATATTTCTTTTTTATAATTTCTATTATAAACTAATATTACTGACATTCTGATACTTCAAATTGTCGATTTCATTAGGTTTGATCAATGGACTTTAACATAGTAGTTCAGGTTATAAAAACATTGCTCTAACATTAATTACAACTATAATACCTTTATGAAAGAACAAAGTGTTCTGTCATCATTATTACACTTAATCACTATAGTGCAGTGAGAGAACAATCTCTACTAATTAAAAGCAACAAAGTATCTGAATAACACGCAAAGGAAAAGTGATGCCAACCTAATCATTTGACCTTTTCCTCACCTCTTACTTCACTTCAAATAAGCAATCTTAATTCACTGTTCAAAGTTAACCTTTAACAGTCATCTACACCAGAAAAAGCAAATAAATAGAGTACACAACATCTGAGTCATCTTAAAAACCCAGAAGTTGATAACAGAAAACCACCGAAAGTATATTCAACTTCCGCCCACTGCATTTTCGGTCGACGAAACAAAATTCCAACGAAAAAATTCCATCAAAAAATTCTCTAGGGAAGGAAATTCACAGGCAAATTTATTCGATATGCAATGAGTCATTCGGTTTCTACAGCTGGACTAATGTGGTGGAGTGCAAGATAATATAACAGCTAATTAAAAGGCAAAAGTTGACAAAATAGTCGAAACTCAAATGGTAACAAATAATTGTAACAAAAAATGGTAGGAAAAAAATGGTAACAACTAAAATCNAATAATTGTAACAAAAAATGGTAGGAAAAAAACTAAAATTNCAATGAGTCATTCGGTTTCTACAGCTGGACTAATGTGGTGGAGTGCAAGATAATATAACAGCTAATTAAAAGGCAAAAGTTGGCAAAATAGTCGAAACTCAAATGGTAACAAATAATTGTAACAAAAAATGGTAGGAAAAAAATGGTAACAACTAAAATCGAAGAAACCATGACGCAAGTGTATTGCAGTAGACTAAAAAGTAGCAACACAGCCTGTCAGAGAACGTGGGTGGCACCGTAAGCTATTTATTTCTATCAGAAAGACGGACGTCATTATTGCTGGTTTTGCCTACGCAGTTGAGGAAGGAATGAGGAGAAGGAGTAAGAACAGGATCAAGTTCCTGTCGTCGTAGGTTGTGATGAATGGATGAATGGGAAAGCGAAAGATGAGAAGAGCAAATAATTCAATGAATTAACGTTAACGAGAGGAAAAAATGTCTATGAATTAAACATTCATTCGAGTTTGAGTTTCAGTTTAGTGACGCAAGGCAAAGCGAGATTGACCTGTAATTAATGTGAATGTGCTTTACTTTACTGATGTATTGCTTTTGCCGATAGACCTTTGATAGGCGAATGTATCGCATAACCGCCGCGCAAAAAAAATTGTGCTATTGACATTCAATGTACGGATGACGGAAGATGTTTATGGGGTTTTTGGACTTTGCGGAAATTGTGAGTGGCTTTTTGTTGGTTTTTTGGAGAAAGTGTGTATTTGTTTTTTTTTTTTTTTCATGTTTGATTTTAAGTGAAGGAATGTATGATAAATTGCATTGTTTTGTAGAAATTGTGGATTTTGAAAGCAAGCCAAGTTTTTGCAAAATCTCCTAGATCTTAAGAAAATCCACCAAATCTTGTTCCAAACTCTTGTACACAATATGAGATATAGTTTTAGGAGAAATTAATCAAGATTTAAAAAATGTCTATATAAAACAATTCCATAGTTCACCGATTAACCTTGAAAATATATACGATAAAGCTTTTTTCCAACCTATCTCAAGAAAAATTATCAGCTTCAGGAAATAAAATTCATTACCCCGTTTTCCTTATAGATAAGGAGATTTTTGTTATATAAAGTTATGTGGGATTCAGCAATCTCACAGTAGGAGAATTTAAGTTCAGTTCCTGAATGTTATGGAACTAATAATTAATGTATTAATTTTATTTTGTGATTTTAATTCATCTAATAAATTAAAGTCTGGATGCTAATCCAGACATACTTCTTTTCATAACGTAACGTTAAGGTTTACATAACGTTTTTGAT
>JXPG01002904.1:0-19796 GCA_001015175.1 Megaselia abdita | reverse complement strand
AAAAAAAGCCCTAAAAAAAAAAAAAAAAAAAAAAAAACAAAACTTGAAATTACACATTTTTTCATAACTTAAAAATACTCGAAATTTATTTTTTTTATAATTTTTGAAACTTATTATTTTAAACCTTTATAAGATAATATAAAAAACAATTCCTTTTTTATGTTTTACAAGTTTTTTATTATGAATTAGCTTCATAATTTTCAAATATTGATTTAGAAAAAGCAACTTTTCTAAAACTTAGCAAATCAACATTTTTATCTCTAGATAAAATAATAATATTTTATTTGGAAAACATATTTTATTGTAAATAAATGTTATTTAATTTTTAGATTTAACGTTTTTTATTTTTTTATATTTAAAGTTTTTTTAAAACAAGAATTGAATTATTTTGTTTTTATTTTAAAATCAATATTTTTGAAAATTAATAATTTTCATAACATTTTTTTGTTTTTAATGTTATGAAAAATATTTATTTTTTTACTTTTGTAGTTTTATATTTATTAAAAACAAACCACTAGAATCAATTCTTTTAATTCCAATAATCTTGAAATTAATATTTTTTTTTTAATATTTATTTTCTTATATTTTAAACAGTATTAATATAAATCAATTTTATTTATTTTTTTGTCTTACGGGAACATTTATTTTTAATTAGAATTCTTCATTTAATTTTCAAGATTTGTATTTGTATATTCATATAAATATAAGAATATGTCTCTAATAATTAAATTTAACATAAAATGTTATACAAACAAATTATTTTCCTTAATATTACAATTTTTAAATATTTAATGGGAAAAAATATTAAAAATCAAAATTATATATTTAAATGTATTTAAGAATATTAAAAAAAAAAAAACCAGAAATAAATAGCGAAAATTAAAAGAACTATGAAAACAGTAAAACTTAGACCACAGACTACTTCAGTAGTCAATTTATATTTTAAATTCATAATAAAAAAAATACCATCTAAATTGTAAATAAAAAATTACTTTGGAGTTTTGAAAAATATTTTGACTTTGCCGGGATTGGAACTTCCAGACGAATTGATATGGCTTCGGTCGAATATTTTCTATTTTCGATATATTTCTTTTGGCAATCTGAACAGGACATTGAATAAATTCCTGACTTCTTTTGAAGTTCTGTCTTTTGCATTTCCTAGTAAGTCTTTTACTTTGTCATCAGTCTCATATTTTTTGGAGATACTCTACAATAGTTCATGGTAACGCTTCAATAAAATCATTTCAAATCAAAATATAATTTTTCTAACTAAAATAAAGCAATGACAAGTGTGAAACTCGAACCCACCGCTTGGTCTATCTAATGAATAGTCAATTACTAACCATCACACATGATATATCATTTAAAAGTATTATAAATTAACATTAATAATAACATAGTTACGCTGTCATTCTAATCCACATGAAAACACATCGAATAGCAAAGCCCAGAAACCAAAATAAAATGATAATTAACTTACAAATCTACGCACTCAGTTTAACAACAAAATAAACGTTAATCGGAGCATCATTAGTGAAGCGTCAATGTGTCTGATTATGTAATTAACCATCTAGCTGACTGACGGTATCGAATGGATAGCTTTATAGCTCGATGTTATACATAGCCCAGAGAGCCAGCCACGAGCCCAAAGAACGAGAGAATTATGGTTATAATTCAATTTCAGAATTTGAATTGTTGCCAAACGTAAACATTCATGGGTTTCAGTGATCTATCCATCCATCGAACCATCCATCCAACCATCAAGTTGATTGGCAATAAGGTTAATCAAATTACTGAGATTATTAATATTGATGTGATGATTTCGCGCGATATTTTTCACATTCATTCTCCTTTTTTATTGTTGTGTTGGGGATGAATTGCGTTGTTGTGTTCTACGGTTGTGCGTTGTGCGGTATCGATATGGTCAAGGACATTCCTCTTGTGCTCTTTTTGAATTTGAGGAATGTCAACGTGAAATTTCAAAGGAATTCTAGTTGAAACTACTGAACATTTGCGGTTTATTCATTAAACTAGTTTTTTTTTTTATGACTTTGTTCTTGGGAAACACCTGATACGATATATATATATCATTATACCAGTCTCAGTAGGTGGTGTTCCATTTGTTTGCTTCCGTATTAATTGCATAATTGAGTCGAAGAGAGTTGGAATGACATTTAATTATAACATACCTCAACTGGAATTTTGCGGGAAAACTTTTAATTTACAATATGAATGTTTAATTATAAATAGAACAATTTAGTACAAGATGTGGTTTCAAATCCAGTCATGTGTATTTTATTATTTATATTATTTTAGTTGTTAAATTTACTAATATTAGAAGAATGGATTATTATATATATATTAAGTATATATTCCTCAATTTCATAGCACAAAATGGGAAAAACTACTACGAATTCAATGGTATGGGAAATATGGGTATAGTTGAACAGGAATTATTTGAATATTGAATTCAACATACTGCTAAAATTTGAATATGTTTTAAGACTCAAGATGAAATCTTTCAGCTTCAGTGAGACCAAACAGCAGGAAATAAATAAAATGAAGCGGTGCAGTAGAACTACGTAGTAGCACTAGGGCTTTTCTTATAAATTTAATTCTAAAATTGGCCAACACCTCTTGCCCCATCCTCACTTCGAATAATATATTAAAATCCATAACAAATTTAAGGGTCTCATTAGTACCTTAAAAACGCCGTATCAAACTTGAAAATGGAATAGGATTTTCTTGAACTTAAGATAGAAGCTTCCAGAATTTAGGCTCTAGCGCCATCTGGCGGCGACTAATCGAAATTCTGTTAATGGTAGTTTGTAATAGTCAGATAGACCTTTAAGATGAGGTATCCCATATCCAAATCGCACCAAATTTACATTGCAAAAGGTTTATGACAGACAGACGGACAAAGCAAGTACATAAAGGTATTTAACAAAAAAAACCCTAAAAATATTTCACAAAAATATTTTTTTTATACACAATAAGATTATTTAAGATGTGATGTATTTTAAAGTGGGAATTTTCTTACTTTATCAAATCTTCAGTAATAGATTTTCTTCTCTCATTTTAGTTTTTACATTGATATTCCTTATAGGAATGAAGTGTGAGGGAGAATCTATCTAAGATTACTTAGCCCTCATTAAAATTGAAAGTAATGTTCCAATGAAATCATTTAAAAATGCAAACATTATAAAACAACGAAGAATCAAACAAAAATCAACATCAAATAATTAAAAAAAATATATATATATTATAAATAACTATAAATAAAATACTAAACACATTAATATATGAAATTAACATAAACATCAAACATAAAACATAGAATTAAAGAAATAATAAAAAGCAATAAAAAAATCACAAAATAAACTCCAAAACAAGAAAATAATATTGAAAAAAAGTATTTTAAAAAATAAACAAAAACTACAAACAAATGGAGAAAAATAACTAAACAATTAAAATCAATATAAAAATAATACAACAAAGTAAAAAAAAACTCTAAAACAGTCAAAAACCTAAGATTATAAATTTTCAAAAACAAGAAATTTTAGAACAGAAATTAGGTATTACACTATACATTGAATTGGATTGAGTAATGAGTAGAGAAAAATAAAAATCTTTTATAAAATTAATATATAAGGTCTAAAGAAAAAATCAAAAAATTCAGCTTTGGACAAACAATAATATAAAATTAATTTAAAAATAAAATTTTAAATAAAAATTTTTAATTAATATAACAAAAAAGATCATCAAAAATAAATTAAACATAAAAACATTTAAGAAACGAAAAAAAAAAATTAAACAATGAAATATAAAAAATATGTAATTTTCTTAGTTGGTAATGAAGTTTAGAATTGGATAGTCGTACCAAAATAAAAATCAGAAAATTACACATTCTTAATATTTTTATTTTTAGCTATTTTTTGTTAAATTATAATATTTTTATTTGTAATGAATTTTTGTTGTTACTTTTGAATTTAATTAAATACAATTTTAGTGGGTCTTATTTATTTTTTTATTATTGTTTTTACATTGTAATTATTGCAAAATATTTTAATATAATTTTTGATGGTATTTATTGTTATTCTTTCTACGAATTTTAATAAGAATTATATTTATATTTTGTTTATTATTTTTTTTTTAAATTATTATAGGATACTACTTTTTTATTTTTGCATATATTTATTTGTTGGTATTTATTTTTATTTCTTCTTATATTTTATTTTTATTTCTTGTTTTGTTTAATTCTTGAGGGTTTCTTTTTGTTTTTGCTATTCATGTAAATAAAATAATCTTTAAAAATGTATTCATTGGAACATTACTTTCAATTTTAATGAGGGTTTATAATCTTATGTAGATCCTCCCTCACACTATTCATTCGTATAATAAATATTAGTGTAAAACTATAATTATAGAAGAAATTCTATCATCAATGAAATGATAAAGTAAGAAAATACCCACTTTAAAACAAACAAAAAATATTGTAAGACAACTTTTTACAACTTAAAGTAGTAAATTTGACTACAAAACATTGTAATGAGATTTTGGTAATATTTATTTTTTCTACAAATCAGAAACAAGAAAAAGCTGGTTTAGCTATTTTTAGTAAAATTTGCTATGAAAATAATAAATTCTGTTCAAAATATTTTTAGTTTTATAGTAAAAGTGTAGGAGTTTTACCTACATTAAAATAAGATATATAAAAATAAAAATTTTAAAATTAATGTTTTTTTTTTTTCTATTCCTATATTCGTAGGTAAATTTTGGAATAGGGGAAATGCCTAGATAAATGAGTAAAATACTTATATTTGTAGGAAAAAATTCTTGCAACGAAAGTAGAAAAAATAACTAAGTTTTCTAATAATAGATATAGTAATACACAGAAAAAAATAAGTAGTAAATTTTACTAAAAATGTACTATTTCAGTAGTCAAAAAACAACCTACATTTAAAGTAGTAACATTTTAGTAATTTTTACTACTTACTAAAAAGTACTCAAAATAGTTACTCAAAATAGTCCCTCATATTAAATAAATAAAAATTAATTTATTGTTTTTTATTTGTTGTTTAAAGTTAGGTTTTCTTTTATTTTATTAAGTTATTAACATTTTACATTTATCAACTCTACTAGAAAAGTAACGTTTGTAGTAGGCTTTGAACTCGAACACTTTAACAAATAGTAATTTTTTAACTGCTTTTTAAAGCCTTACTAAAATAAACAAAAACCTAACAATTATCATAAAATAAAAAATAGAACACAAGAAAAAACAACTTATCCAAAATTTCATTTCATAAATTTAAAATTCCCGTAAATTTTAAATTCGCGCTCATAAAAGTTGTATATCGAAAACAAAAACATTGTATGAAATCATCAAGAAAACCATAAAATACATTTCGACTATGAATAAATCATAAATGTTGTTGCTCTACTTTCACTGCCGAGGAAGGGAATCAGTCTTTGACTGAACAAACGAGGAATCCAATAAAAAGCCATTACAATGAGAATGATTGACACTCGTTCGTTTCCCCATATTAAAGAGAGTATCTGTGATTGATGGAAAGTTATATATGTCAGTGATTTGTCGAAATCTGAAATATGGCAGATAAATTAACAGTTCTGGCTAATTAAGGTTTGTTTATAGAGTTGTAAAGTTTAGTGTATTGTATAATGTATAATGAATATTGTATAATTAACAACCGTAACCACAAATTAGCCTTACAAGCTCATACAAGTCAATCTCGATAGCTGTGTATGAACTGAATTCATCCATTGAAGTTACGAACGAGCACTTGAAGAGCACTTCTCAACTCTCAAGGGTTGTCTGTCATCTTATTTGGTTATTGAATAAACTTTCGGTTCTGAATTGCCGGAAAGTGGAAGTATGTGTAGTATACGTATATGAGTTGGGTATTGGAAATGTTGCACATTTCAGGTTTCGAGAATCTGACAAGAGTAACTTTTATTAGTTTTTTGTGGTTCTTTTTTTTTTTTTTTATTGAATTTGTTCTGCTGGAATTATTTTAATAAAAATGTTTGTATATTTTTGTTGAAGTTTTAGGGGCTATTGGTTTTTACTAGCTTTTTATTGACTTTTTTACGGAATGGTTGTTTGTAAGTAAAAAAGGGTTTCATTGCTTTTTTGTTTGTTTAATGGTACCTGTCGAACTCAGGAATTTTAAAAAATTTGAAAACTAAAAACAATTACGTTGTATACAAGAATTTAAGATTTTATAGTGGAAGATTGTGTGTTTGGAAAATTT
Organism: Megaselia abdita; assembly: GCA_001015175.1. Taxonomy (NCBI): domain Eukaryota; kingdom Metazoa; phylum Arthropoda; class Insecta; order Diptera; family Phoridae; genus Megaselia; species Megaselia abdita. Next base: position 13,524 of record JXPG01002904.1, on the reverse strand, counting down.
GTGGTGCGTGTGTCTTAAATGCCTTAAATGTGTAAGAATCCAATGGTCACAGTTCTCCTTTGAACTAAATCATTATTCAAAAACTACTTAAAAGATTCCAATTGCTTCATTCCATCAACCCCCTCAATTGCAAATCAATACATCCTTCATGTGAAATTCGGAAGATAATGGGTGCTTCACTTCATCAATCGCTTCCGATTAATTACTGCAAGGCAAAATGTAGTCCACATAAATTACTATTAAGAACATTACATCTTAGGTTAAAGACAAAAATCACACTTCGAACTGATGATCCCCAAATACCATAGAGTGAACGCTCTAATTTATACAACCCCTTAAGTGCCATCCACAATTTTCATGTAGATTTCTTCTTGGAAGAACCCATTTAAAAATGCAGTCTTCACATCCATTTGATGGAATTCTAATTTCTTCTCATAAGCAATTGCAAGCAAAATTCTTATGGTGCTCATCTTAGCTACAGGCGCAAAAGTATCAACATGGTCGATTCCCTCCTTCTGTTGATATCCTTTTACTACAATCCTCGCCTTAAACTTATAACTAAGTTGGAAACGTTAGGATTTTTGCCATTCCACAACTCTATTGATATTTTCTTAACGGACTCAGGACTCTTCGTGGGACAATTATTTTTAATATAAGTCGCAGTCAACACTGTCTTACCCCGCATTTCCTTATGAAGCTTTGCATCGTATATCATGGATCTGGCCCTTTACAAAAGGTTCCAAAAATTCCAAGAAAAGAAAAGTGTTGAAATAGATCTAATGGTGAAACTGAAATTATTCATATTAAAAAGAACAAAAAGAACTTTCACTGTTAATGTATCTCCGGTGTTTCAATCTAAACCAATGTTTTCTGAAGTTGTCAGTTATAAGACTATCAAAGATCCTGTGTCACCTGTAAAAGCGAAGAAAGTTACTTTCTCTTCGACGCAGAGTCTCGACAAAGGTGTTGTTACCAGCAAGCTAGTTGTTGCCACTAAAAAAAATATAGTTAGTGTTGAGTCTTCACAAATTACTAAGCTGTTACAACCTTTACAAATGAGATTAAAATTCTTATTAAGAAGAATGCTTCGGACATCATGGGAGTGAGAATAAACAGTATTGAGGGTGATTCTTTTGAAACACACTTTCAACATTCAAAATCTATTTCAGAACATTGATGCTGCTTTCATAAACTTAGTTCAATTCATGGCACTCCGGCGGTCTTGTATCGGTTAATGGATATCGACTTTCGGATATCGGAGTCGTTACTAAGTCAATATGGATGGTTTTAGAGAATTCAAGTCATAATTATTTAATAATAAGTTTGCAGCATCATAGAGAATATAAATGTTGTAGAAATAGTTTTATTAACAGAGCACTTTTTCAAAACTTAACAAAAAATAAAATTAACAACTGTTATGTAGAACTTCAATCTCCAACTTCAAAGAATTCCGAGCTATCCAGACAGCAGAAGAGAATTGTCTTTAGTGATTGATTGATGATAGAGTTATCGTTATGATATCAACAATGTTCATATTAAATTGAGACATATCTGCTTCACTTCTTCTTCGTCAAAAATGCTCCCTTCAAAATGAGACTATTAATCGCTAGTTTTTAGTTCCCAAATATTGCCAACTAGTTGCAACCTATGTTCAAAGCTCATCCAGAAGTTGGTCACTATTTAATTACAAGATTTGTACACGACAAACAAGCGAACATACAAATTATATTTAAAACACTTTCAGAACCCCAAATTTTGAAAGCATCTTCAAAGTTATGTAGTTAGAGAGCATGAACAAAACTATGGCGCGACGGTGCGAATTTTGTTGACTAATTAATACTTGTAATAATAATTATTTCATTTGTTATTGAATTCTACAATAAATTCTTTTCTATAAACAATACATTTATATAAATATTCAAAATTATTCGTTCCATTTAATACTTTAATAACCTCATTGTTGAGAAGTTCTATTTTACAAAATATACATAAGTCTAAATTGAGTATCGGACATTTACCTAAGAAGTGTTGTACATATATTTTCAATTTCTCGTAAATTACACAATGAGCAATTCTTTGGAGTTGAAACCATTCCAATTCAAACTAATCAAATCACATCTTGCTTTGAAAATCTTTGTTATAATGTAAGTCGACGCTACTGAATAGTCCAGGTGCTTATATGTATTCTAGAGATGCTTTCCAAAGCCTCATCTCAATTTTGTTCATATTGTTCTGGTGTTCTCTATTTGCATTTATATATATATCATCTGCATATAGTAATAACCTGATGTTTAGGTCATCAACATTCAATCCCCCTTCAAGGCAGTCATGTAGGTCATTCGAATACTAGACTTTACGCCAGACTCTGTCTTAAAAAGAATCGGGATTTGATAATGTTTTCAATAAGATTGACTATCTTCGTTGATAAGCCGATGTTAAGAAGCTGTGTATTAAGGATTTTCTTGAAACCTTGTCAAATTTCGCAATGTTTGTTTGAAATCGACAAAAAACACATATACTTTCTTTTTTCTTCAAATTTCAAGTTGACTATAGATGCTAGATTAATAATATTGTCATCCGTGGAATAATGGTCCTGAAAGCCGGCCTGAAACTAATTTAAATTGTTAGGTTTTCCTCATTTAAAATTCCCTATACAATTCATTAATGAAAGTCCCCTGTAATTTCCCTTTTTAAAATATCGTAAAAATTATGCTATTAATGAAATGCAGTCACTTCTGATGTAAGTTTTGTAGTTCCATCTTTGAAAAATAATTTAATGGATGCAATTTTTGAAAATAATTTTACCCTACTAATGGAAATGAGATAAGTTGAAAGCAGATCCGAAAAATTACCTGGAAAAATTAAGTGATTCACAAATAAATGATCAGGTCCAGCCAAACAATTTACTCAGTAAATATCAATCCGGATTTATGAAGTATCATAGCTACAAAACCGCAGTACTCAAAGTTGACAATGACAAAATAGGATTTATAATTCCCATCAGAGGCCTGCGATACTGTCGACCAGAATATCTTGCTAAATAAGGTATCACTGCGTTTTTGTTTAATCAAAATTTAATTTACAAAGAATCAGTATTAAATTTTATTAATAATAAAATTTACTACTCTTGTTATAGTAAAAATTACTAATAAGTAGTCAACATTTTAGCAACATATTTTATTAGTGTTCATTTCTGTAAAAATTAATTATTACTACTTAATCTCTCAATTATAGTAAAAAAAAGAATAAATTACATTACTAATCCAGAAATAGCTTAAATTACTATTCTTTAGTAAATATTACTGAGCAAAATTTTATTTTCATTCAGTACTACAAATAGTAGTAAATTTCGCATATATGTAGTAAGGTTTGCAAATACTTGAAACACCATCAATACATTTTTGTTATTTATGAGTTCAAACCCAGACAATGTTTTTGTACTAAGTTCTAAATAAATTCTACTTGCATATGCGCTCCAGTATGATGAAGTAAATAGTTTTGAGAACTTTTCGAAAAACATTAAAACTGTTTTAAAGATATGAGGCTTTGTATAATTTTTCGCGAAAGCAACTTCTAATTGACAGTATTCCGAGGCTTTGTATAATTTTTCGCGAAAGCAACTTTTAACTGACAGTATTCCGAAACTTGTTCTAGCAGGAGAACTCTTGATGAACTCACAACAAATTCTCAGCTCACGTGTTAAGATCAAGTAAAACGATATATCTTTCAATCTTCTCAAGTCAATCCAACATTGGACCACATGATATAAAACACGTCTTCAGCTGCCCGTCTAACCCCACAAGCAAGATAGTTGAAGACTTATCATTTATGAAAATATTCGTAAAAAAAAATAAACTATGAAAACTATATTCCACCCCTAATCATTCAAAATTTAATCAAATTAAAAATCTTAAACCAATACTTGCCATCAACTAAGTAATCTAAAGTGACAGTTCAAAAACACTTTTAATTGTTTTGTCTAAATTTACAAAAGTTTTCTCACCTCATGATGCGGTTTCAAATTCTCGTTTCAATTAAAAACTTACACAGACAGTATTCTATCCGTTGACCACATCGAAAAGAAAACCACCACTAACACCATCAAACAGAAACTAAAGAATAAACTTGGAAACCAAAACGAGTTGGGTTGAATGTGAATCTTGTGAATTAAAATGCATTTTTGAATTGACTTTTAATTTCTTTCTAAGAAATATTCAAATTACCGAAAAAAGATTAGATTTCGCTTTAATGTTTTTGTATATAACTTATATATTCATTTCTTACTTATTTACATGAAGTGCAGCAGCGCACGACTATCATTTTCATATCGTGTGATTGAAATGCAGTGCATTTTTTGTTTTAAATTTAGGGTTTTCTCGGGAAGTGGATATTTGAGATTATAGAGTGTTGTCTACTATGATTCCAGATCAAGTGTTCTCTAGAGGCTTGGCATAGTTACCATGATTTGCATATTCTTTGTATGTCAAAATTAATATTTTTTTTTTGTTATAAAACTAAAAAAAATCGTAAATTTTCGACTTTTTAGACATTTTTCCAGAAAAAGGATACAAAAACAACAGATACTGTTCATGAATATTTTTGGAAAGTTGATATAAAATAGTGTACATTTTTTCCTCAAAACGAAAAATTGAGATTCAAATTGAAATTTTTCANTTGATATTTTTCATCAACTTTTCTTTTAATTTTCAAAAATGTATCTAATGTTTGGGTTTCTTAGCTCAAAAAGAGTATCTGAAATCGTTTATGAGAATTATTTTAAGTGGGAATCACCTCTTCAACCTTACAAACCGTTGGTTGTTTTGTATTGTAGAAGAAATTCTACCTTTGAAGAGATGATTAAGTAAGAAAATTTTCCACTTAAGAAATCATAATTGTGTAAAAAAAATTTGTTTTTTGTTTTTTTTTTTGTGAAAATTACCCTTCAAATGCTATCTGGCAGTTTTGCACTGGTCAGATACTCAATCTGAAGGATCCTTTTTGGGTGGTTTATTAAAATCAGAAGTTTTTTAATGTATAGATATAATCTTAAGAAGCTATCGAATCAAGAAAAACAAACATTACATACTTTTCATGAACATTTTTGAAATGTTGATGAAAAATAGTGAATATTTTTTACTCAGAACGAGAAATGTTGAGATTTAAAGTGAAATTGTTCATCGACTTTTCTCTAAATTTTGAAAAAAGTATCTATTGTTTCTTTTTTTTTTTGTACTCAGAAGGAGTATTTAAAAACGTTGAGATCAAAAAAATATAGTTTTTTTTTTTTTTGGAAAAATGACATTCCAGATCCTTTTTGGCAGTTTTGCACCTGTCAGATACTCGATCTAAGGGGTCGTTTTTGAATTGTTTGGGAAAATATAATGTTTTTTGATGTAAAAAAAAAAGTTATCAAGTCAAGAAAACTAAACATCAGATACTTTTCATGAATATTTTTGGAAAGTTTATGAGAAATAGTAATTTTTTTTTGTCAGAACGAAAAATCTTAAGATTTCAATTTACATTTTTCATTTATTTTTCAACGAAAATAAAAACATGAATTATATATTATATTATATATAAGATATCTTCGTGAAATAATCTCAACTTCTTGGCTACACTGATGATATTGATATCGTTTTCGTGGAGGAAATTAAGAACAGTTTTAACAGCATTAGTACATTCGGATTAGGTCTGATGAGTTCGAGTCAGTCCAGGATTTCACGTACCTTCAACTCGAACAATGACATCACCAAATTNAATTTGTTCGGCGCAACACCAAGCTGAAGATCTACAAGACTCTCATCGTACCGGTCCTGATATATGAATGCGAATCGTGGACGTTACCAGGATCAGACAGTCAAAGGCTTCGCTGGCTTGGATGTATAGAATAAGAACTTTCACCCAAAGATATCAACAACTGGAAAAGTACCGCCATAAACCGAGAGATGTGGAGAGCGGTTTGTGGTCCCCAGTTAGGATCGGACGACCATCAAAAGCAAGATAAATATAAAAGCAAGTAAAATATTAGGTGTCATCTTAAGAAATTGTGGTTTGAAATCCTCATAGTACGAAATATCAATCAGATAAGAGTTTCTTAAGAAAAACTTTAAGTTCAAGAACTTGTAGTTGTCATATAGACCTCTAAAATGAGGTATCGAATGTCCAAATGAAACAACGTTTACCACTTCAAATCTACGTGGACAGACGGACTAATCTTTTTCATAAAATTACAATAACAATACATTACATTACATAATAAACATAATAAATAAATAAAACAAATTAAGCCAAGAACTCCATCGAGATAAAAAAAACTTAAACATTAAGTACATAAAACCAAAATTAAAGTTATAATTCGCACAAACGAACTTTTATACGGTTTACGTAAAACTGATACAGATCCTGATACATATTTAATTTACTTTTCCTCATCTGTAATTAAAAGTTTTCTGATAAGCATAGCAACTGCTAAGTAGTTAAGTTGTAAAACAGTGATTATTTTACGCACTTTAATGAACTTTATTTTTAAGCACTGTAGAGGAATTTATGGAGCTTCATAGTCAGCATATTTCAGTGAATGCAACACTACAAATTTATGTACTATGTAATTAAAAATAGTCAACATTGTTATTAAGTTCATTATATTACACTATTTTTGTTATTATTATTTTAATAACCAAAAGGTAATTGATGTAAATCGTAATAATATTATAATAACATTAAAATTTAAATGAAAATTGAACCAATTGAATTAAATTTAATTCTAGAGTAATTAAAATTGAATTCCTGGAAAGAAAAAGCGGGCACGCACGGAGTATTTTTAAAATGCCATTGTCAATTTAAATTCAGAACAAAAAGTGAAAGCAAAATACTCTTCATATGTTTATTTAATTATCATAAACAACGAAAACAATAACAGTGTTGTTATTCGTTGGTTTTGGAGTTGTTGAACAAACATTAACGAGAACGAAGAACATAATTTTGTGCTTAACGTTACATTCATAATTTACAATGTTAGACAAGCTAAGTAGTTAGTTAATTGCATAAGTAGGTAGATAGGTTTTTCTGTTTTTGAAAACAGTGCAACAGGTTGTTTTCTGAAATGTATATAAACTATAGAAAGTTTTGCTGAGTTTGTCTTTGAAGAAATATTCTTTTGGTGGATTATTGGGATAAGAATTTATATATAGAATATTATTTTATCAGATAAGAAGTCCTTCATGACTATTGAATTGTTTTTATACTGAAAATTTAATTTTAGCAATTTTTTTTTAAATAATCAAAAATATCGCTAAAAATAACAAGAAAATAAAATACAAATTTTATTATACATCAGAATAAAATACAATCCATTCAGAGAAAATTTTGTAGATTATATTTCAGTCAATTTATAAATAGTTGCCATGTAGAATTTATTTAAAAACCTTTTCACAAAGCAGAAATAAATCTTCGGAAACTTAAAGCAATCTGGGTTAAAACTCAATCGAATTTCTTCTATTTTTTTTTTAATAATTGTGATTTTTAGGTTTTATTCAAATAGAGAGAATGTATTAAATTTATCAAAAAACGATTGAGAAATACTTGGAATACGGCAAAAAAGGTCTTGGTTTTGAACAGGTTCTCAAATATTTTTTCTTTGATTTTTTAGAGTCATTTTATTTTGTATGTAATAATACCAAACAAAATTATATAAACATATTTTAAAGCAAGTAGGGAACAAACATAAAGTAAATACTTCAACATTTAAAAACTGAAATTAAAAAAAAAAAAATGGATCAATCAATAAATACTTTACATAGAATTAAAATATAAAACAAAATTTAAACAACTTATTTCTTTGTAAGTTTAACAGTTCATAAAACAGTTCTTGGAAAAAAAAAAAATTTAATTCAGCTTTAGCAATCAATATCTTAAAAATATAAAAAAAAAATAAGAAAAGTAATTTACAACAATTTTAAAAACTATAAAAATTAAACTAAAAAATTATGGAAAACCTCCTCTGCATATAAAAATTGAGCGGTGCCGTAGAACTTTAACAAAATTATTTCAAAATTTGCCAATCCTCGCATCGTTTGATAAAACCATAAAAAACATAGAAATTCCTAAAAATTATAAGGGTTTGAAGCCTGAGCAATTTTAAAACGCGATATAAAGTTTGAAAATTTTAGAAGATTTTNAAAAGATTTTTTAAAAAAAAAAAAAAAAAACTACTCAATTTAATCAATTACAATACTTTCTAGAAGAAAAAATGAGAAAAATTTTAAAAAACCTATTCTTTTTAATGTCAGTTTAAACTTGCGTAAACTTTTGAAACTTGCAAGGGAATCTTTAGAGATTGGTGTTACTCAATAAAAAAATCCAACCAAAATTCTAACAAAAAAATTCAAGAATTTTAATCTTAAAATTGTAACAACAATTAAAATTTTAAAAATCATTATATTTTAAAATTTAAATTTAAGAAAGCAGTATTATAAAAATAAAACAAACATTCTAAGCTGGAATAAAAGACTATTTGATATTTGTTTGTTGTTAAAAAATATATAAAACTAAAACAATATAAATAAACTTTATCTTTTTGTTTTTAAATTTATATTATATGTAGCGTTCATACAAAGGCTTTCTATGGCTCATAAAGGCTTTTTTATGCTCTTTTTAGAGCTCAAAAAAGCTCTATTTGTTTTAAAAAATATTAAATGTTTTTTAATAATAATTAGATAAAATACTTTAAATGTTTGTAAACACAAGAAAAATTCAGGGGATCTTGATCAATTAAGCCATAAAACTGAAGTAACTTCAACAGAACCAAAGTCTCTTGTTCCCATTTAGTAAACATTTACTAAAATAGCTAAACATTTGTTTAACTTTTTGATAATTTTATGTTTAGATTCTGTCTAGTAGTCAAGGCGGATTCAGATACCAGCATAAAATTGCTGTACTCAACTCAGCGTAACATTTTCACTTAAAGAGTTAAAACACATTTACTAAATATTTAGTTGTTTTTTGAAGGCCTCTTAAGCATGCAATTAGTGAATGATAAGATTTCAGCTTGAGGAATTTCTTAATGCTTTAACCAATTTTTATATTTTTAATTTAGAAAACAAAGTTTAAATTCTTTTACTAGAATCTAATCTAGCAGAATTTTAGATTATTTGTTTTTAAAAAATAATTCATTCTTTGATGCAATTTATTATGTTTAAAGAGAAAGAAAAGTGGTAAATTGAAAATCGATTTAAGATTAAAATTTACGTTACTTTAGAAACAAAAATTATAATTTACATAAATAGTTTTTCAATAAAGTAAGCTGAATGAAAAGTATTGAGAATTATGTTTAATATCTATATTTCTATATTTTTTAATTAAGACTTTGAAAATTTGTATATTACAATGGATTAAATAAAACTTCTGTGAAAAAAATATGTTAAAAAATTTAACTTTTTTTTTACAAAAAAGTTTAACAGTTGTACCCCTTACAATTTTTTCAAAATATGAAAATTTTAGGAAATCGATTTTTTTATGGAATTGTCTTAATTTACTCAAATAAAACATTTAATAGAAGAGAAATCTGATAAAAAAAAGCAATTTCACGAAACTTCTACCCCTTACAATTTTTTCGAAAATATGAAAATTTCAGGAAATCCACTTGTTTATGGAAATGTCTTAATTTACTCAAATAAAACATTTTGTAGAAGAAAAGCAAGTTCACGAAACTTTTTTTAACCCAAGTTCGGCCTCCATTTTTTTAGGGAGTATTTTTGTGAGTGACTGTTTTTTAGAATTAAATATTTAAAAAAAAAAACTATTTAAAAAAAATTAAAAAATTGGAAGATAAATATTTGCTGTTTAAAAATTGTTTTTAATTTTTAACACACATTATTTTTTAAAGTTTAAAAAATTGAATATAGCAAAATTTTAAAATTATATTTTTTTGAAAATTTGAAAGTTTACATTTGAAACAAATTTAAGATTTGTCAATTTTGTTGTTGGAAAATTGTATAAATCCACGAACAACTAATTTTACAATTCGAAATAAAACAAAAAAATATTTTTGAAAATAATAATATAAATTGAACTTTCGGTTTAAATATCAATAAAATCAAAATTAATTCTTGTAAAATTTTCAAAACAATATATAAATTGAAGTTTTAGATTAAAACAAGTTCAAAAGTGAAATTAAATTGTTGAAACAAATATTTTAACCCAAAAATTTGACAGTACAGTTTTTTCAAAAATATGAAAATTTTAAAATGTCGATTTTTATTATGGAATGGAANTAAAATCAAAATTAATTCTTGTAAAATTTTCAAAACAATATATAAATTGAAGTTTTAGATTAAAACAAGTTCAAAAGTGAAATTAAATTGTTGAAACAAATATTTTAACCCAAAAATTTGACAGTACAGTTTTTTCAAAAATATGAAAATTTTAAAATGTCGATTTTTATTATGGAATGGAATTACTAAAGTAAAACATTTTATAGAAGAAAAATCTGATTAGAAAAGGAATTTCACGAAACTTATTTTTTTGACCAAAAAATTTGGGTATTTTTTTGATTAAAATAAGGTTAAAAATAGATAAATTTTACTTGGAAACTTTTGTAAGAACCGTAATATGCATGGAAAAGTCTCTGTAAATTAAAAAAGTTATGCCAAGTAATATTTCGTTACAGGTTTTTAAATTTAGTTTTATTTTCTTCTTATTAATTTTTTTTAAATACATATTTAGTTTGATTTGTTTTTCAAAATTCTAATATTATTTTAGAAGAGTTTACTTACATAATTAAGTTTTTTTTTAAAGAATAAACATAAATAGTTTTTTTTTCTTAATAATCGATAGAATATTGGATTGCTTCGGGTTGTTAGATTTACACGTTTGAGGTGTAGAAATAGTAATACATATCTGAGCGTGTTGAACAAGCATTAGTAGATGTTTTTTTTTTAATTTGTTGCCTGATATTTTTCTTTATATTTATTGATGTGTATTCCATTACAGGCATAAAAATGGCTAAACGTCAAAACGTGTAGATTTAGCTAAACACTTAAATTTTGGACAGTGTATGCGGACACAACTGTACCCATATATATTTCAAAAATGGATTCTGAGAACACTTTCCAATACCTCTAAAATATAGGCATGTTGCTTATAAATGTTTTTGCCCACGGACCAGAATTTTTAAACTTTTTCCCATCATATTTTTAATATTATAATCAAATTTATTGATTTTGTATCCACTGAAAATTTAGTTGTAAGAACCAGAGAAAACTATAATTTGTTTTTGAATAATACCTGCTAAATAATAGAAAACATAAGTTAAGTTCAAGAGCCTATAGAATATAGAATATAGAATCAAAAATCATTGCCGTATATAATATTTCCAGCTAAACCTTCCATCTATAAAATAGCCATAAAATTAAAAAATCCATTAATTAGTGATCTCATGTGTTGATCTAAACTATATCACTTCTGACAACAACCTACTACAAAATACCATCGCACATTCACACCATATTCTATCCACACAAACACTGCGCTTAGTATTGTCTGGGAAATTCCGAAATACCATAAATGTGCAAAACAGCTCTGTTTCTGTTCTGCTTAGTTTCCGTGGAACATTGCTAATTGTTTGAGTTAATGACCTTTCAGTTTCAGCAAGCATCTTCGCCAATACTTATTTTTATCGCTTATTGTGGGTGTCGTTTCACTCTATTCACTTTTCTTATTCAGAAATTCGTATAAATGATGTGTTGTTGATGATGTCGAGTGATTCGTCATACATAGTTGCCTGTGATGTCGTCGGATGTCTTCAGCCATTACTGAATGGGTGATGGATGGATAGATGGTAAGTTGTGATGTTTAATAACCCGTACACTTGTTATTCTCACAGTGAATAATTCATCGCGTCATCAACAGACAGATGTCTGTCTCGACTGACTAGATACTTTACTATCAATGTCGATTGCCAATGGCAAAATGTTTAGACGGAATGTGAGTTTAAAAGTATTTATATTTATCAGGCGTGACTTTTCTCAATTTGTAATTAGTATTCATTTCACGTATAGCTTGAAGATTATGGTTCTGAGGCTTTGGGTGATATTAATGTTGGTGTTGTGGGACATCAAATTTAAATGACTGTAAAGTCAAGCTAAAAATGAGGGTAATCCATTTACATGGCTACCCAGATATATTTCTGCGAAAAGTCTTAATAGTTGTCATTAACACACCACACCTACCAACATCTAATTGAAGGTTGACATGACTGTTGATTCAATTTAAATTCAATCAAAGATTCAATTTAAACTATGAAAGAAAACATATTATTAATATTTAATGACTAAAATATCTATTATTTATACTTTGCATAGGAATCGAAGATAATTCTTGAAATGCACTCAGAAAATTCTAAGACGACAAAATAATAAGCAAATGAGGAAAAGTAAGTAAACCGTCCTGTAGTCGCCTGTGAATGAAAGTATTTAGATTTTCCTGGAATGATCCTTATTGGGATTTCACTGATTTAATATTTTGTGTAGGAAAAAAATCTACTTCTTTATATAATCCTAGGATTAAATACAGAAGAAATACATTTTCACACTAAAATGTTAAACAGTGTTATAAATAATCCACTTTTTAGAATTAGCGTTACCCCAAAATTTTTGTTTAATTTGGCGGAATTGATTTTCATATAGGAATAAGTATAAAACATTGGTGTTGAAAATGCTGCATCACCGCACAATTTTGGAATCTAATTAAAGTTGTGTGAATAATTGAATATAATATTAATTTTGAATATTCTATATTTGTTAAAGCTAACTCCGCAATGATTTTAATAAATAATTGAATTTCAATCACAATTCAATCATGAACAAATTTGAATTTATTTGATTACCACGATTAATGAGATATGGTTCCGGCACAAATATAGATAATGTCTTCTCTTGAGGGGTTTTAGAACGAAGATATTCACATGAAAGAAAATGTAGTTTGAACTAGTATACTGAAGGGAAAGTAATTATTTCTTCTTAAATTAAATTATAGTGAGAATTTAAATTAACCAGAGATAAGGATAATATTTTATTGACAACTAAATTTGTTTTGATTTGATTGAAGAAACAAAAGACATAAAACATATATTTTTATATAGACTACTTCAGAATGGAGCTTCGAGCAATGCGCTTCCCTTAAGTAAAACAATTACCTTCCCTAATATAAGTTATACATTTAATTTGCAACAAGAATTCAAACAGAATAAAATATCTTGAAAATATTTAACTTCTTTTACTGGATATCTTTGTTTAAATTTTGCTCCAGAGCTTTTCATTAATGTTCTGATTTCTAGTTAATGGAAACATTTGTGAATCATTAGATTTTAATTTTACTCAACTCATAAAAATCTCTGGACAAGGTCTTTGTTTTGAAATACTTTATAATAGCGCTATTCATCTATCCTTCTCGAGATAAACACTTCAGAATTTCTTTTCAAACTCTCATGTTCTCTCATATGTTCCCTAAATTCTGAAATAGACCATA
>JXPG01002900.1:276-12605 GCA_001015175.1 Megaselia abdita | reverse complement strand
TAATTTTCCCAAACCATCCAAAAACGACAACGATTTGAGAGGTGGTTTTGGGAAAATTATATATTTTTTGACGTAAATATAATCTTTTCTTATTTGGTGATAAATTAATATCTAGAACAGTATCGAATATATACTGTTATGAAAAATATTTATCCCTAAAAATATATACTTGATCTATATTGAAATATAAACAAAACAATTTAAAAATATTACAAAAAAAATAATACAAAAAAATAAGATATTTAAAAAAAATTGAGGTGACTTTATTTGTTTCACCTTTTTCCTAGTACTGTACTTTTGCAGCAAAGGGAACATTTCCCTTTTTGTATGTAAAAAAGAATGTATGTAAAAAAATTCACACCCTGCTAAAAAAATCGCAGTCCGTAAATCTTTCCAAGATTTATGTATTTCAGTTAAAATGTCTTATAGAGCTAAATAAAATCCTTGGCCAGTTGACCACTTTTAAACTCAATATCTTTTCAGAAATGTCTAGGATATACTCAGAGGCCTATCAGTGCATTCCAAAGCACTGGACGGCTTTATAGATATTTAGATTTTTCCAAAGGCCAACTCTATTTAGTGGATAGTAATAACAAATATAAAACAATGTGGATTTTCAAATCACGCACAGGAACCTTATTTTTAAATGCAAATCATGAGGGAGCTAGAAGATCTATCTCACTTTCTGGAGCGATGTCCGATATTAGGAGAGGTTAGGAAAACTTATTTTGAAAAAAGGTTTCTATCAAATGACGAGACATGGGATAAATTGTTTAATTTTGTAAGAAATTATTTTTTATACCGTAAAGAACTGATTGCGGAGTTTAATTTTTAGCATAAATCAAATGGATACTGAATCTTCTGTAATTTATATATGTAAGAAAAAAAAAAAGGATGGGTTGAAAATTGTTTTTTTCAAATTGGCATGTACCATTCAACATCAACAATTTATTTTAGAGACTGGAGAAAAGATCACCATTGGTGGGAAATAAATGAATTTGTCATCTGTCTGTACTTAACATTAATTTCACAATTACAAGATGAAATACTTACCTGAAACTATATTATTTATTATTCTAGAAACTTATTATGAATATATTTTGAAAAAATCCGCTGTGCCGACACTTTACTCACGAACGAATCGACCAATCAGAGCATAGAGAGATTCAGTATAACTAATTAATAACAGATGTCGCCACTAAATTCACACAGAAATGGTTTTCTTTTATGATAGAATGGTTCGTTTTGAAATAATACACAAAATATCAGATGTGATCCGTTGATCGGATAATAATGATTCTCTTTTTTACAACAGTGAAGTATTGTTGGAAATCTTAACATTTTTGAGCAATAGATGGAGCTTCCATCCAAAGGAATCTTGGATTCTGATGTAAGATATTTCTAATATCTAACTTATTAATATATTTTGATTACTACACTGTACTTTGGGGTTACATATTTTATTCAAACAGAGCATATTTGGTTTATGCAGCACACATTTTGTTGATTAAATGTAAAAATTCAATTGTTGTCCGTATTCCACATATTTTAATGAGTAATTTGCACACTTAAATATGAAGCCTACCCAATAATTTTTTATGAAAGTTCTTTACATATTTCTAACGTATTTGATTTCTTCCTATTTTCGAATATGAACAGAACATATTCCGAGTGTGCGTTACATAACAACACACATTAAGAAAATATGTTCTTCCTCAGAAAGTTATTATAAAACAACAAATACCAACAATTACACCCTATAACTCCAAAATATTATCCTAAAGTCAACTAAATAAGCTTCATCTATTTCAATACAAAAAAGAGAACTTCCAAAAGAAAACAAAGTTGTTCATGTTCTTCAGAAATCAATTTCAAGAACATCCTTGCAGCTAAAACCAATGAAGTGTTAGTTCAAACATATAGCTGTTATAAGTCAACTTGCAGCTGCAAAAATAAAAACAAACTTTATATATAACATTCTTTACAAGAAGGACGATACAGGACACAGATCTAAGATTCAATGAACTCCAACATAGAAAACTTCCCCACATCCTCACATGCGATTGGACTTTGGAATATGTGAAGAGAGAGAGTCGAGTCGTCGACTTTTTTGTTTTTTTTTTTTGGTAAAAGGATTTCACATAGAAGGAAAGGATTTCATAGAAAAGAAGAGGAATGTCGGATAGAATGAAATGGAGACTGGAGAGGTAGAGAAATCTGAAAGTATATCCTGCTATTCAGAGTAATTTATCCTGTAATTTATGAGAAGAATACATTTAACGTAAACACGATGGAGAAGAATAAGTGCAGGCATAATGGAAAATTCTATATGATACTTTTTCTGTTTGTGTTGCCTCTCGTGTTGATGCTGCTGCTTTTGACTCTAGTATAGGATGATGTAGCAGAGATACTTTTAATGAGTTGTTGAGCAGGATTTAATGTAAATGAAGCAGAAACCGAATATTTTAAAGTTTTTCTCTTTTCCTTGGTATATAGTTGTGGAGAAATGGCAACTAAAGTTGTGCGGTGAAGTTCATTTATTCTGCTCTCGAAATGCAATCTCATTAATTAATTAGGCTAATGATTGTCGTTATTGACTTCTTTTAAAATCAATTTTACTTAATGCTTTTTTTTCTTTTTTCTTTCAGGTGAGTTTGATGAAAAGATAATGAAGTGGTAAGATTTTATATAGAAAGGGAATGAGGGTTTTGTATATTGGTATATTGCAAACAAAAAAGGCGAAACCAGTCCTCCCGGATATTTCAATGTTCAAATAAGTAACACTTGAACGAAGTAAATTCTTCATCATGGTGGTAGGTTTTTTGGAAAACCGAGATTTAATTTTTCTTACCTTATATATTATTTTAAATAATACTTAATATTAATTTAACTTAGTATCTTTTTTCATTAATGTTATTGGTTTAGAGAAATTAGCTTAGTTAAGAATTAAACCGTACAAAAATTGTTCATCAACCCATAGTTTTTTTAAGTAAAAAAAATTGTTAATAGTAAAAGTTTCTTCGTTTTGTCTTTGTGTGGCTTTGTCTTTTAAAATTTTAGAACTATTTGTTTTCCAATTCAAACATTATTTTAAAAACACTTGTTCATTCCAAATCATTAAGATTTTTTTACTAATATCTTAAATGTTAGGTTTTGTACAAAAACTTAATATAATATAAATATTTTAATAAGAAAACAATTTCATTTTCTTATACATTTTAAAACTAAAAAAATCTTCTAAATTCCAAATATTTCTTAATCGTTTTTTCATGAATCAAATACATTTTCTGTATTTCAAGTATTCCTGTTCAATCATTTTTTTGTTGAATCATACACGTTCTCTCTATTTCAAGTATTCCTCTTCAATCGTTTTTTGATGAATCAAATATTTGCTTCTTAATTTCAAGCGACGTTCTTTATTTTTCAATTTCATGCGGAAATTGAAATACGTTTTTCAAATACGATTTTTGGGGTACTTTTTCAATGCAATATTTTTCAGTTTTATTCTCTTTTTATTTTAATTCCTGAGCCGTTTTACTTTGTGTACATTCCTTCCGGATATTTCAATGTTCAAATAAGTAACACTTGAACGAAGTAAATTCTTCGTTTTGTCTTTGTGTGGCTTTGTCTTTTAAAAATTGAGAAAAATATTTTTTGTAAATCAAACATTATTTTTAAAACACTCGTTTATTCCAAATCATTATATTTTTAACCTAATATCTTAAATGTTAGGTTCTGTCTTTTGTGCAAGAACTTAATTTAATATCAATATTTTACAAAAAAAAAAAACAATTTCATTTTCTTTTGCATTTTAAAACTATAGTTATTACATCGACAAAAAACAATGGTATTATTTACTATTTTCTGGGAAAAAATTACTATTTTAATAGTAACTAATACAGACCAAACTACTTAACAGTAAAAATTACTAATTTTTTACTATTTTGATAGCAATTTTCAATAATTTACTATTCACATAGTAATATTTTAAGTTTTAATTTTTAAAGTTTAAATAGGATTTTCTTCAAATATTTTTTATTTATTTTATTAAGCAAAAAATAGAATTCCGAAAGTCGGATAAATTTTAATTTCAAAAATGATGACAATCATATATTTCCTCATTCTTTCCAGAATATAAAAAGGAACTTGGAAATTGAAATTAAAGAATGGTCTGGAAAAGAAGTCAAATGTATATATATTTTTAGAAGGGATTTACTTCGTCCTCCTTAAAGCGTTTCCTTGGTTTTGAAATTAAAGAATGGTCTGGAAAAGAAGTCAAATGTATATATATTTTTAGAAGGGATTTACTTCGTCCTCCTTAAAGCGTTTCCTTGGTTTTGAAATTAAAGAATGGTCTGGAAAAGAAGTCAAATGTATATATATTTTTAGAAGGGATTTACTTCGTCCTCCTTAAAGCGTTTCCTTGGTTTTGAAATTAAAGAATGGTCTGGAAAAGAAGTCAAATGTATATATATTTTTAGAAGGGATTTACTTCGTCCTCCTTAAAGCGTTTCCTTGGTTTTGAAATTAAAGAATGGTCTGGAAAAGAAGTCAAATGTATATATATTTTTAGAAGGGATTTACTTCGTCCTCCTTAAAGCGTTTCCTTGGTTTTGAAATTAAAGAATGGTCTGGAAAAGAAGTCAAATGTATATATATTTTTAGAAGGGATTTACTTCGTCCTCCTTAAAGCGTTTCCTTGGTTTTGAAATTAAAGAATGGTCTGGAAAAGAAGTCAAATGTATATATATTTTTAGAAGGGATTTACTTCGTCCTCCTTAAAGCGTTTCCTTGGTTTTGAAATTAAAGAATGGTCTGGAAAAGAAGTCAAATGTATATATATTTTTAGAAGGGATTTACTTCGTCCTCCTTAAAGCGTTTCCTTGGTTTTGAAATTAAAGAATGGTCTGGAAAAGAAGTCAAATGTATATATATTTTTAGAAGGGATTTACTTCGTCCTCCTTAAAGCGTTTCCTTGGTTTTGAAATTAAAGAATAGTCTGGAAAAGAAGTCAAATGTATATATATTTTTAGAAGGGATTTACTTCGTCCTCCTTAAAGCGTTTCCTTGGTTTTAAAGTTAAGATTTGTAAGGATTCCTCTCATGATTTTTTTGTTTCTTGTGCTGGTTAAAAACTTACAAAATAAGCCAGAATACAAGTTAAAAAAAACTTAACAAAAATCTCAAAATCTGTTTAATTTTTAAAGTTTTTTTTGAACAGAAAATAACAAGATTTTTTATTTTTTGTTTTATCTTTGCTTCAGTTTTTATCGTCATGTACTTTCAAGTTCAAAGGGAATAGTTCCTCGAAATAACTATTGATTGTGAAGTATTCTTTACTTACTTTATTTAGTATTCCCAAAAAATAGTTTTGATTTTGTTTTAAATTTCTTAAACTATAATTCTGATTTCATTACAATGAGCTCGCAAATACTATTATATTAATAGTCGAAATTGAAAAAATATAATTTTTTTTTTCAAAAAATGTAAAATGTTAAGCTATACTATTTAAATAGTAAAAATGTGGCAATTTTTACCATCAAATTTACCATTTTACAATGAAAATAGTATATTTTTAATTTTACTATTTCGATAGTAAAAAATACTATTTTTCCCTCTCAGTGTATGGTCTATTCTAACAGTAAAATTTTAAGTTCTATATCGGAAACTTTAAACAAACATTTTTTTTTTAACTATTTGATGGTAAAAATTTGTATTTTTACTATTTAAATAGTAAGACTTAACATTTTACTATGAAAATAGTATATTTTTAATTTTACTATTTCGATAGTAAAAAATACTATTTTTTGCTCTCAGTGTATGGTCTATTCTAACAGTAAAATTTTAAGTTCTATATCGGAAACTTTAAACAAACATTTTTTTTTTAACTATTTGATGGTAAAAATTTGTATTTTTACTATTTAAATAGTAAGACTTAACATTTTACTATGAAAATAGTATATTTTTAATTTTACTATTTCGATAGTAAAAAATACTATTTTTTGCTCTCAGTGTATGGTCTATTCTAACAGTAAAATTTTAAGTTCTATATCGGAAACTTTAAACAAACATTTTTTTTTTAACTATTTGATGGTAAAAATTTGTATTTTTACTATTTAAATAGTAAGACTTAACATTTTACTATGAAAATAGTATATTTTTAATTTTACTATTTCGATAGTAAAAAATACTATTTTTTGCTCTCAGTGTATGGTCTATTCTAACAGTAAAATTTTAAGTTCTATATCGGAAACTTTAAACAAACATTTTTTTTTTAACTATTTGATGGTAAAAATTTGTATTTTTACTATTTAAATAGTAAGACTTAACATTTTACTATGAAAATAGTATATTTTTAATTTTACTATTTCGATAGTAAAAAATACTATTTTTTGCTCTCAGTGTATGGTCTATTCTAACAGTAAAATTTTAAGTTCTATATCGGAAACTTTAAACAAACATTTTTTTTTTAACTATTTGATGGTAAAAATTTGTATTTTTACTATTTAAATAGTAAGACT
The DNA here is from genome assembly GCA_001015175.1 of Megaselia abdita. Classification (NCBI taxonomy): domain Eukaryota; kingdom Metazoa; phylum Arthropoda; class Insecta; order Diptera; family Phoridae; genus Megaselia; species Megaselia abdita. Next base: position 6,084 of record JXPG01002900.1, on the reverse strand, counting down.
TAACATTTTACTATGAAAATAGTATATTTTTAATTTTACTATTTCGATAGCAAAAAATACTATTTTTTGCTCTCAGTGTATGGTCTATTCTAACAGTAAAATTTTAAGTTCTATATCGGAAACTTTAAACAAACATTTTTTTTTTAACTATTTGATGGTAAAAATTTGTATTTTTACTATTTAAATAGTAAGACTTAACATTTTACTATGAAAATAGTATACTTTTAATTTTACTATTTCGATTGTAAAAAAAATAGAATTTTTTCTCTCGGTGTATTCTAACAGTAAAATTTCAAGTTATACACTGGAAACTCTTAGATTTTAAAACTTATTTCTCTCAGTATATAAAAAGTATCCCTCCCGGATATTTCATTACTAATATAAGACAAAATAATTAAGATTGTTGTCATATTATGAAAGATTTCACTACATACAAATTCTTTCTTACTTCTCCACTAAAATTTCTAGAAAAGCAATCAAAACCAAACTTCAATTGAAATTCCATTCAAAAAAGTATATCCCTTTAAAAATTACAAAACCTTCCCTTCATTTATAATAACTTAAAACCACCTTCAAAATATTCAGCTCTAAAAAACCGTTTAATCCTTTGCATAGAAACGTTTTTTCAAAGAAAATACTTACCAATTAAAATATAACCTCCCAAAGAGATTCCATCAATCTTTTAAGAAGCTTTAGTTCACGTCCGTCAAAAAAAAAACGAAAGTAATTATCCTTCGTTTCATCCATAAACCCGGAAAATAATTCATTTACTTTGAACAAAATATAAAAAAAAAAAATAAAACCTAATTAAATTAATGATTTTAATTTCTGTAATAAAATGGATGGTTTGAAACAGGGAGGCAAAAACAAAAAAGTAGAGAAAACTTCCATGAATTGTTCTTGTGCAGTTTTGTTGGTGTTGTATGGAATGGAAATGATTCGCAAAACTGGAGGTTCAAAGAGTTACACTGTGCTTTAGTCATTATGTTTACTCTACTCTAATTACTTCGTTCCATTTGCTGGCGCTGCTCCTTTGTCCCACCCTCCGGCCTCTTTCTCATTGACGTAATCTGCTCATCAAATATTTACTGGGATTTCAGTTTTTTCTCGTAGAAATTCTGTCCGCTGACTGAATGTAAATATTTTGAACAAATTTAATTATGTCACAAAGTCGACGGACAAATATTACTAAAGAGACAACTGTACTGTCGGGTTGGTAAACATTCGAAGGATCTTCCTTTCTTTACTTTCTTTTTAGTAAACTAACAAACGGCTTTGTTGGTTTTTGATAGTTATGAATCGTAGATGCGCTATGGAACATTTTCTTTTCTTACTGTTCCAAAGGACATTAATTTTATGTCACTGACTCTTCTTTCTTGGGAGTAAAATTTCATTAAAAATTCTCTTGCGTTCTATGAAGAAATAGGAAGATATAGAATTCAATTATTAATATTTGTTTTCTTTTTAAAAGAGACCAAAACTTTAAATGTTCTAAACATACAAAAATTGAATAAAAACAGTAACTTCCAGATACAGAATGTTTTCATTCCCCTCCTCAATTCTCAAGAATAAAGAGCATTTTCCGGTTTCCATTATGGAAACGCAAAGTATACAAAATATACTTAAAAATTCATTTCCCTTTTCTCCACTTCTTTCCAGTCCTTTGAACAACATTGTTCCAACATCATTCAGTGAGAAGAGCGACACGTGAGACGAATGAAGTGTACAAAAATACGTGCGAATAATTGTTTGCTTTCTCCTTAGTTGCCTTAGCACATTACAAAAGGTGTCAACCCAGACACCAGGCAGCGTCGCCATTTTGAAAACGTTTAACGTCTTTCTAATTTTCTATTCAATGGAATATCCTGGCAGGAAAAACCCCACTCAATCATACCAATTTGGCAAGAAAATTACAGCAGCACATTTCTAACTATCATAAGAAAATAGTCAAAGAGACTAACCATCCATAAATGAAAATGAAACTTTACTTTGGCAAATTATCAATCTTTGGTGCTGGGTTTTATTCATTGTAGACTACAATGAAAACAAATAAATAACTATGGATGGCTGCTGGTTGGTTGCGTATGATTGTTGCACTCCGAGAAATTCTTTATTGTTAATTTTGGGTTTGTTTTATTCGATAAATTGCTAATTTAACAACGGATTCTTTATTCATAAGAACAACACTAACTTTCTAAATTGCTTTTCCTTCTCCCAATCACGAAAACAATAACTAAATGCTTCCCTATGAAACATAAAAACTTCTTTCGTCAAGAAACGAAGTTGATATCGATAAAGAGCATGATCCTCTAAGACATATACATCTAGTCAAGCCAGATACATCTTTCAAAGCTAAATCCGAAAGATATAAAACACACATTTATTGAGTAGGCTTCATATTTGAATATATAAGATACCCATGTCCCAGTTTTTATCTACAGTTGGTCCTTAGAACATCGTGATGACATCGCTATGATATCATTTGAGTTTCACAGAAAGATATTTCGCATAAATACAAAAATAAAAGTTTACGGAGACATTCTCAGATCTAAAAAAGCATCCCTGGTTTCTCCCCGACGAATTAATTTCGAGTTTGTAGAACACCTTGCAATAAAGTTGACTAAAACAAACTAGTGATGAATTTTTGTCCTGAGAAAGTCGTGGTTGACTTATAAATGTATTCTTGTGAAAAATTGTTGGTTGTTGTTGAATCTTGAACTAAATGAATATATTGTTCTCACAATATAGATTTAACTGTTATGTGACATTATAATCTAATAAATTTCATACTGGAATGTGTAAGATACTCATTGAAATATGTGAAATTTTGATCACAAAATATGTGAGACACAAGGAACTTATGTGGTGTATGTAATAAAATAAATATTTTTGAAGGTGTGAGTCAATAAGAACTCTGGTTTTCGAAGAAACCACGCATCAAGCATTTTCGAGTTATTGGATCCTTGCTATGTTCATATTCCCACACAAAAGAGATGAACAATGGATGAAAAAGCCTTGAAAGGATATCTTGTAGAGTACTAAGGCTATAGAGTTTACATCAAGGAAAATCACGATGTGCTTTTATCTAGAGATGTAATATTTCAAGAAACTGTAAGATGTTGCATAAAAGAGGATTTAACAAAGCTCGTACCTGAAAGTGTTGTGGATCAGGACACTCAAGGAAAGTATGTTGAACCAGTGATGCAATCTTCCAAGGATATATCAATGGACATTGGCTTCGAAAGAGAAGATCACTTTACTGAAGAAGTTGCCATCGAAGATGTTCAAGACCAAGCTGTAGAAGATCCTATTCCTCGAGGAAATGTTCAAGAAGTAGTTATGTCGGATGTGAGTGAAGAGAATTTCTTTGATTTTTCATCATCATCGTCATCAACTCGTGTCCAAGAATTACCACAGAGATGAAATCTAAGGGATAGAATGGAGCTGAGAAAGCCGAATAGGCTTGAAGATTTCCTCATGGCTGCAGAAGATTTAGTAAATGTTAACGAAATTCCTGAAACGTATAATTAGACAGTGAACAGCAAACATTCAAAAGAATGGTGGCAAGCAATGCTAAGCAGAAATGAATTCACTGCGAGAGAATCAAACGTGAGGCTAGCACATAATCCCGAAATCCATCGAAAGACAAACTTTGACATAGTTGACATTTTCTCAGTGTACATGAAATAAATAAAATATGATTCGAAAAATTCACATCTGTTCACTGGAGTTTGAACTCAGAACCTCCGAATCAAAAGACTAGGTCCTGCAAAATAGCAAAATTTGTTTCACTGATTATCTTATCATATAACAATGAGCTTGTGTCATTAGTTGACGAGCTTGTATCATTACTTGACTCATACATTTGTGAAATTAACAACCCATACAAAATTCCCAAATAACATAAGTAAGCAATGCCGGAATAGCTTCTTGTTGTCCCTACAAACTAACACAAAATAACCAAGAAGAAACCTCACAATTCTCACAGTGCAAATTTGTTATATCCTTTTTGAGGAAAGTCCTCAGGGAAGAGAGTCCTTAGCTGGATAAAACAGATACTGATGCAGGCTGGCAAAGCTAACACGATACAATGGTAAAATGTTTATATGCGGGAAGAAACATTGCGAAATAATAAATTTTATAGTTTGAAGTTCTTTGTATTCTTCTGCTGATGTTGTCGTCTTATGGAATCATCTTCATGATTTATTTCTGTTGTGTTATTATCCTTTTCGGATAATTTGTTTGAAGCAATGTAAATATAATACTCTTCAAAGTTTTACTTTCCTAGTTTCCTCCTGGGGGTTTTCTTTGACGATCTGACAACACACCATTAGTATTTTATTATTTATCGTTTTCTTGGGACTATGGTCTTCTAATGTAATAGCTTGTCTCTCTAGATTCTTGGTTAGTTATTAGTCATTTGTGACGTTTCCGTGCCAAAGTTATTTGGTTACATTTGTACGGACATGTGTTTTTAGAAGGACTTTGATTGTTGTTTCTTTTATTGCTTTTGTTTTAAGGATTTCTTCTTCCTTAAATTAAAATTAACTTAATTTAAAATTAACTTCTTATAAAAAGTACTAGGAAAAAATAGCAACAATTAATTCAATAAGAACACTAGAATGAAAACCCTAATTACTCAAACGTAATCCTGAATCCCAGAATTCTTTAAAGCACCGAATCCTTTAAAGAGGTTACAACGTTTTTTCATGTGCTCTTCTGTTAATGTGGAAATGATTGCAAAAATTTTCCTCTTCGCAGAGCTTGCTATGTATACAACACATGCATCATTGGAACTGCATAGCTAGTTTAGTTTCCTCACGACTACCAGCGCAAAAGAACATTTTCCAGGAATGAAAATTGAGGTTATCTGCAAGTTTACGTCTAGTGATAGGTAAAATTTAGTAATTTCGATTATTTTGTTGTATATGCAACATATTTCCTTCGTTGCTTCTTTCTCTACCTTTCAACTTAGTTTTGCTTCACTTCGTCGTTCGGTGTTTTCTTCTGTAGAGTGCAGAATGCAATGGCAAAAACTGTTACGGAAATGCAATAACAGTCTGTCGGGCTTCGAACATTTTTATGAAAAGGGAACAGGCGGAAATTTTATTGGCTTTTTTGTGAATGAAGTAAATAAATTGGTGTGGAATGGTTTTATGCTGTTCTTTGATTTTTTTCCCAGTTTTTTTCATTCGTTTTACATTGATGTTTGAATAAAGGAACAGGATCAATTGTGGTTTATGACGGCGGAATATCTATCTTTGAAACGTTGATTTTATTTTTATCCTTGCGATTATATGATGATTTTATTTGTAAGAGGTTGCGTTTTGGTTGCGAGGTTAAAGTGAAATGAAGCGGTGCAGTAGAACTAGTTTTTTTTTTTAAATACAATTAAAATTACCCAACTCACAGTCTCTGTCCTCATCCTCACTTCGAATAATATATTAGGAACCATATAATAATCATACTAGGAATCGTGAAGTCCATAAAAATACATTTTGCTTTAATTGTACTTTTCCTACACCTATGTATTTCCTAAATTTTAATAAGGGGTGATGGGCTTATTAGTACCTTCAAATTGATGTATCACACGGCCCTATATGATCGAAGATACCGAAGTTGCCCCTTGACTACGCCCATGTATTTCCAAAATGTTGATGTGGGTTTGAAAGTCTTATTGGTATCTTCAAAATAAGGTATCACACGAAGATACATGATTCCAGATAACGAAGTTTTGCACTAAAGTGTCATTTTTGTTCAATGGATCCCGAGGAACTTTCACCACCCTCAATCGCAGAGATAAAAGCG
>JXPG01002872.1:0-10125 GCA_001015175.1 Megaselia abdita | reverse complement strand
AATATTTAAAGATTATTATTAACCAAAATTATAATTATAGTCATAAAGTTGTATATCTGATGAATTCTTANAAACATATAATTTAGATATTCATTTTTTTTTTTAACTTTCTATCAATAAATTAGATTTTATCATCTTAAAAAAATTTCAATTTGCAAATAAAATAAAAGTTTCTAGTCTTTTGTACCAAATTTAATTAAAAACGTCGATGTAATTTTGTTCAGAACACAATCACAATGAAAATGATTTTGTTCTGATGAGAACATCAACCCTTTTTCTAATTGAAATTAGAAAGGTTAATTAAGGAAATTGATTTTGCAATTTTCTCCGCTCCAAACAAACAAAATTAATTCAATTTGTTGCAATTAATGCTAATTTTGCTGCTTTATTTTTAGCGTTTACTCTAAAGTTAACAATTTCGTTTAGTAAAAAAAAAAAAACTAAAATTTTATTGAAAACTTCATTAATTATTTGTCAAGTGAAAACTGCTGCAAAGTAAGCCGTTAATAATATTACAAACTAAACTGGCTTAGAAAAAAGTAGAATCTTTATCTTTCAAAAAATAGTTGAAACTTACAGTGTTTTGTTTGTATTTCCGTTGAAAGTTACTTCTTCTATTTAAGAGTGAAATTAAGTTTTAATAACAATTTGTACTTTAATTGTTAGTAAGCATTCATAAAAACTAAAAAGAAAAATTAGTTAATTTTTGTTAATTTCGCACAAATTGTAAGAATTTAAGTTTTATAATATGTATATAAATTTCAGGGTTGTATTTCCTAACTTAATGAAAAAAAATTAATGCTAACGTCTTAATAGCTAAATTCAAATTTAAAATTATTACAAACATTTAAAAAAGTGAAGTGAAAGTAGGCATCTTATGATTTTGTTTGTTTGTGGTCGAGTAAAATACTGTTGTATTTCTCGCATTTTGAAACAAAATTTACTCTAACTTGAGTCTAAGACTAAAGTCCTTTTTAGGTTTGTACACAACTTCTCACGTGTTACATCTTGAATGCAATGTGGCTCTTATTACGCAACCTGATTATTACATCATCATAAATGATTGCAAACAACCCCCAATGACAAGAAGACTATGTATGTGACCCACTGTGCAAATGTCATTGCCTTTTAAACTGCTCTCGCTGTCTGCTAGTTGTTTGCTTTTGTAAATAATTCTTGAACATTCCGAGATAACACCATAGAACGATGAAGAAGGGAACGAAATAATAATAAAAAAAAAAAATAATAATCTTCACTTTTCTTCGAGGGATGATATTTAAGATATTTAAGTAAAATCCATTTTAATTTTATTAAAATTTAAATTTTTTACCCTCCAACTACTTGCTGGCTGTTAAGAAATCAAAGATATTACTTACGTTGAAGGATCTGATGGGTAGACGTGGAAAAAGGGATATAAAAGGAAGGAAATCTCGATGGGGAAAGGGGGTAAAAAGGAAACCACTATTTCAACACCAAGTTTTCTGTTTTCAGTTTTCCAAAAATAAAATAAAATAATTTTTAGCTATCTTAGGGTATTTTAAATCATAAACTTTTTAGCTGGGCTGGGCTGGCTGGGAAGGCTGACTGTTTGTTTGTTCGTGTTCACTGCTTTACTTTCACCATCGCGCCACTTTATCATTAAATCTTATAAACATAAAATATAATAGAAATTTTAAATCCTTTAATCTTTTTCATATTTTTCATAACATTCGCACTTTTCTCGCTCCTTTCACTTACTTACTTTTTCTTTTTCGCTGCCTCAACCTCCTCCTCATCATCGTCCTCGTCCTTCTTCTTAGTTTCAGAGCATTCATTTCGCTGGTATAATCCAATAAAAACACTCTTTTGGAAAGTGGAATGAATTCCATTCTTCATAGTCTTTTAGCGCTCCTTCTGCCTTTGCTCCTTTAGGATGTAGTTGAGTCGAGGAGGAATCTAGTAATGGAATCCTTTCGCTATATCCAGTCAGCCATCCAGGCAACAGCAATCCAGTGAGCCTTATCCTCCTTTAAGAAGGATACGATAGGGATAGCGTGAGAAAAGGATTGTATTCTAGTTTTAGTTAAATGATTATTGTGTTTTAAAGTGGTTCTTATTCTTGTGTAAATACTTGGTAAACAATGACCTTTGGACGAGCGTTTTATTTGTTTTCCTCTTCGTAGTTTATATAAGGAAGGAAATATGACTCTGTGGTTTTTCTTTTCTTTTTTCCCACTTTTTGTTTTCTTTTTGATGCCTCTTTATTCAACTTCATTTGGAATCGAGTGAATGAAGTGAAGGGGTCATCAAGAGTCAGTTGTTATTTAGAATCATCAATTTGTTATACGTATCTCTTAATTAAGGGATTTAATTTTTTGTAATTTTAGGATATGCTTTTTAGTGTTTTGTTATTTAAAGTCAAACTAGAATGATATTTTTTAGTTTATTCAACTCAGAGATTCAAAATTAAATCATTGAGATGCGATAAGAATAACGTCTGCCTGTTATCTGTCGAGTACAAATTGTTGTTATTAGTCTTAAAGCTATTTTCCGTTGAGTAAGTTATTTAAAACTTGAAATATCGGTGGAACTGAATCACAATACAATATTAACACAATTATTGGGACAATAGATTTGCCATTGCCAATTTAAATCTTTAAAAATTGGATTTTTATTTTATGGAGATGTTTTTTGGCACTTTGAAAACAGATTTTTTTTTTAATTTAAAAGTTATGTTTATCAGACCATTTTCAAAAGATTTCTAGCGACCATTTCTTTTGTTTGTCTTAAACACTTCTGAAGTATTTTTGGACTTTTCTTTAATTTTTTTCCTTTATCAAAATGTCGTTATATATTTGAAATGGGTATCGTTTTTAGATAAAATGAAAATTCGAGATTAAATTCTTCCAGAAACAGAAAAAGAATTAACTAAAATTCCTTTAGCTTTGACAAAACAATAAATACCATACACTAAATAAATAAAACTTTAAAAGAAAGAGTTACAAATAAATATACCATTGAAAATTGTATTAGAAAGATATATATTTTAGAACAAGCGCAACAAAAAAAAAGAATAATTTTGAGCTTCAGCCAAACAATAATTACCATCAAAAATTTAGAAAAGAAAATATTTTACAAATAAAACAAAATGAAGAGGTGCAATAGAACTACTTTCCGTAGTAGCACTAGAGATTTTTTTTATAAAATTGCCAACTCACAACCTCAGGCCTCATCTTTACTTTTAATAATATATTGGGAATAACATTAGGAGTCATAAAGTCCATAAAAATACCTTTTGCTTTAATTGCACCAAATTTAATTGCAAATTCCAAAAAGTAATGATGGGGGTTTGAGGGTCTCATCAGAACCTTTAAAACGCGGTATCAACTTGAGAATCGGATAAGATTTTTTTAACTAAAATTAAAAAATAGAGAGTACTAGCACCTACACCAACCAACTACCTAAACCCATACCTAAAATTGTTTCATCTTATAAAAAGCAGAACAAAATATAATTTTAAATAGAAGTTAAGTTCATCATCGGAGAAGGGTTTAACCTATATTTCCCCGGAGTTGAAGATAGAGCAGGATCTCCACTTTTCAATTTTTGTTATCTCATCTACTATCAAATTAGCCATAGTTATGCTTTTAGCACTTTAACCAGTCACATGGTTTTCTGATTAGACATTCTTGAAACTATATAAAATAAACAGTCGGACAGACCGGTCGGACGGACAAAGCCTATACAATATACTACTAAAAAAACTAAATCACACAACGAGCCAAAGCTGACTCAAGGTGTAGCCGTGATATTCAGGAATGTTTGCTTCATATGTGTTTACCAGCTTCTTTTCTACATCAGTGTTGTTAGTTTTCCCTCTTCCTCTGAATAGAGTCAGTGATGAGCTGTCTGCTATTTTAACGAGTGTATTAGAGGTACCCTTTTATTTCTTCAACACCGAAACGACGAGAGTGGCGTCAGGTAGTATATCCAACTCACACGAAAGAAAATTTCTTACGAAAAATGTTGACGTGTGCACTGTAAAACTTATACATTTTAACTGTTGTTAATATTCTACATATTTCAATGAGTAAGTTACACACTCAAATATGTAGAGAACTGATCAAAATTATATGTATGGTATATATTTGAATGAGTGTCGTAAATATTTAATATAGGCTTTACATATTTATAATGTATCTTATTTCTTCTTATTTTGAATGTATACAGTACATATTGCTTATATAGATTATAGAAGAAAACAATTTTTCTCAGTATAATATTTATATTTTTGAATTTGTTTTTGAATAGGATAATGGGAAAGTATAGATAGGATTCTTTTTATAAGGATACGAGAAGGCTTACGTAACGTTTTTAGTGAATTTAGGATGAGCATCCTTGGAAAAGGACGAAGATATGTTACTTTATGTAACGTTATATGTTAAGATTTCCATTACGTTTTTGGTGAACTAATAAAATAAATAATATAAATATTATTTGGAAATATAGGTTCCAAAATCTCAAAACGCTAGCAGTTGTTTTTCATTACAGCATGTCACTAAAGGTCACCAATAACCAGTTTTTATCACTTGTCATCACTTTATCAATACATAGTCATCATTTCCATCATTTGAAATCATTCATCAACATCCATTAACTTTATCAGTCACAAATTACATCATTTCCATCATCCAATAATTTTTCAACCAATCAATTTCGGAATCAACGGAAATCCAGCCAACCAATCAGAAATCACCAGGTAATCAAAAACGTGTAGCACTCTTGTCTCAAAAAACGAAAGCTAGTGTAAACCTGCGAATCGTTACTTTTTGTTCGTACCCAAATACCATTTTGTGACCAAAGTCAATATTTAACCATTTTGTGACCATGGATAAAACTTTCAGTTTGTTTTTACCCTTATCATGTGAAGTGTATTGCACCTAAATTGTCAGTAAAAATGTGTGATGATCTAGTCGCTAATAATAGCTTCCTTTTTATTGCGAAGAACATCAACCGTTATGTGTCCACAAGCTTTTAAATCGAATTTCATTGCTGGAAAGGAAATTTAGAACATGTGTTGAGCCCTTGACTGATATTTCTAATGAGCTGGATAAACATAAAGCAGATCTTCTTACTTATGCCATCCCAAACAAGCGATGCAATACATGATTATGAAGATACTGTTACACCAGGACCTACTATTAGATCTTCAGCAATTACAATGTTACCTTACGTCGTCATTCAAAACCAAAACCCAACAATTTGGAAACGACTCAACAAGGATTTTCAAATCAATCTGAATATATGAGCTCTTCAACAACTGTTGCTCAAACAATCACCAATCGGTCGTTTTCAAGTGTTGTATTCAATGATAACACCAACACCAATCAGTCGAATACAATAGCTCCACCTCCAAAAATAAAATGTATTACAATGTATTTCTCTGGTTTTGACGCTGAATTTACTGAGAATGATCTTATTGACTATGCTAGATTCAAGTTAGATGATAATTCTATTCATCTGACTATCCGTAAAATGATAAAATAAGAACCTAAACTATACTCATCGGAAGAGACGAAAAAATGTTCTTTGTAACACAAAATTTTGGCTGAGAAATGCTATTGTTCGTGACTCAGTTTTTTCCGAGACCCAAAAAAACAATTCCGTTGAGTGTGTTAAAAGCAGGAATGAAAAACGATCACAAAGAATAAATACTTTTACCGTCTACTAACTATAAAAATGTTAATGGCCTAAAGACGAAAATTAATTGTCTATTTGCTAAGAGCCTATGTGTAAATGATTGTTGTATTTGTTTTACGGAAACTTTTTTGGATGAAACTGTCTTAGACCCTGAGCTATTCATAGGAAACTATATTGACAGTAAGAGGAAACTTGACAGCTACCCAAAAGTAATGAAACTTAATGATGACAGCTCTGATGACAATTCTAAGATTTGTGACATGTTCGCCTCGTTTTTTGGAAGTGTTAACAAAAAAAGATGAAGTACTAGCTTGCCTGAACAAAAAGGATTCTCATCTAAATTATCCTAGAATACAACAACCTGCGATATCTACAAGATATGTTTATTGTGCTTTTCGAAAAGCAAAATGCTCATTCAGTCCTGGTCCTGACGGTATTCCCTCATGTGTTTTAAAAAACTGCTGCGAAACCTTGTCAAATGTTCTATGTTCTCAATTTAATCTTTCATTAAGTACTGAGTATTCCTTGCACGCTGGAAATCCTCTTTCATGATTCCACTTTTTAAGAAAGGAGCTAGACAAGACATTAAGAATTATGGAGGTATAGCAAAGTTGAGCTCGATTCCAAAAGTATTTGAAGCTATTGTCACTGAAAATCTAACGTTTCAACTTAAACAATTGATTTCAACATGGTTTTTGTGCTGGCAGATCTACAGTGACTAATCTCCTGTTGTTTTCTAAGTATATATCCAAAGAATTGACTAGCACAATAAACATCTTTTGGAGTTATCATGTCAAACTAATGTTTGGTATTTTAATTTCAGCAAAGCCTTATATCAATTAAATCATCGTATTCTGATTTCAAAATTATCTAACTACGGATTTTCTAGGCACTACATAATGGATTGTGCAAAATTCATGAAATCGTGTCAAATCTGTATGTTTCAATAATTATGTGTCTAAAGGCATCAACGTAAATTCAGGAGTTCCACAAGGAAGCCATCTTGGTTCATTGTGTTTCTTCCTGACTGCATCAAACATTCAAACGTTCTTTTATATGCAGATGACGCAAAGGTGGAAGTCTCTGTTTGTTGTTAGGTTTTGTGAGACCTTTTGAGAGTACAATTGTTACAGATTCATAAAAACTCGTGTCCTTCATTTTCATCCATTCTTTAAAAGCTAATATTTATTTACTATTATGAGACTGAACTAGGACCTCTAAAGTTAGTTCATGAGCAACAGTTATTTTTCACTATTATAAATTGATTATATTACTTGGTAAATTTAATGTTTAACACTTTCATAATATAATGAAATCTGAAAGTTTTCCCCCATCACTTAATTCCCAACCTTGAGATAATAAAATGCAAAACTTTCAGTTTGAAATAATAATTTGTGTATAAATCATCTAATTTCTTGAAATCCTCTATGATAACATTAAAACCTCCACCGAAAGCAAACACGTAATTGTAATTGTGAATAAATTGTATAGTATTCATAGAAAAGTTTCATCAAAAATGAACAATTGAAACGAACTAACGAATGTATGAAAGAACGAACTTTCAGTCATGAAAATCTAGTTAGAGAAAAGAATGCATTATAACTCAAATGTGATTATGATAATGTTAATATTTACTTAAGAGCGAGATAATTAGTCGAGATAAAAAAACAACATGGTAAGATAATCCCTTGTGTCGTTTTGCCGCCTGTTTCTGCCTAACACGACGAGACATCTGAGGATTGTATATTCAGTTCATGTTGTGTTGAATGGATGGATGGATGGAAAAAAAAGTGACGATGACAATGAACAACTTAAAATAATTAAATTCAATTCTAAAGAGGGAGATTCGTTTCGTTTCTAGATGTTGTCTAAATGTAGAGTAGATAGAGATGTAGAGTAGGAACAGAGAAATATATCTATCTAATTAATGTCGTAAAAGTAAATGTTGAAACCACAAAACATGTTCTAAAACTTTTCTTCCTCTCACCATTCCAAAGCAATAAAAACAAAAAGCATTTTCTTCTCCTCGTTCATTTTCCATGGAAAACTTTTGATGTTTTTCCTCCACTTTTGCCTAAAAAACAGCAATTTCCCATTGCTGAAACACCCTATTACACAATTTGTCACTTCCCGATTATATATAATTTTTTGTTTTTTTTCCAACATTTTCACCCTCTTCTGATAGAATTCTCCAAGAGATGTAAAAAAGTCATAAAATTTTGAAATTACAAATTATTTTATTCTTCTGCTACTTTACGCGGAGATGTGGGATGGATGTTTGTGATATTGTTCTTCACTTCTCGTCTCGTTTCTCCTCTTCAATGAAAACAAAAACTTTATTATATTCAAAGTTTTCCCCAAGTATTTTATCTTATTTTTCCGAAGCGAAAAACCATCTCTTTTTCGTGGAAAACCATTTCAATAATATTTTTACACTTTATAGATCGACAGAAAATTCTTCTAGTTCCGAAATTTCTACTTTACTGTCTTTCTTTAAAGTAAAGACCCTTTAAATAATTTCCAGGGTTGTAACAGATGTGATGCTTCTTCGTTCTTCCTTCCATCCATCCATATCCCTGGAAAAATGAACTTTATATTGATTTATTCCCAAATGTCTGTATATTATGGAACAACTCACTTACTCCGTCGAACTCAACTACGTAATTGCTTTAGAACATTAAACTTTTAGGTTTTTTCACTCATTAGTTGGAATGGAAGGTTTGTCTATGGATTTTCTTTTTCAGGAATGGATTGAGAGTTGATTTGGGAATTGGATTTCACTTTTGTCTTTTTAGGTTGACGGGAATTTTTAGGGATTATATTGTTCTACAACAAAAATGCAATTGAAAAATTAAACACTAAGTTAACACTATTACCGAGAAAATGAAAGTGTGGGAAGTGGTTTATTGAGTTATATACATTGATGTGAACAGACATTGAAAATACAGAATACGTACCCTACATATTTTTAAATTAAAACTCATTTACATATTTTGATTGATAAATATTCTATACTCAAAATAAGATAGAGATACATATTTAAATTATCAGGAAAATAAAAAATCTTGAAATTTAAATACTGAAATATAATCATAAGACCATAGATTAAAATAAAATTACAATTGATTCCAACTCCAAAAGCTTTTCAGTATTGACAAATATAATTTAGAGTTCTTGGCAAAAATTCCTTGTCTCAGGCAATTTCTGAACAATCTCCAATGCATGTTTCTTAATAACTCAATCTACTGTTGAAATGTCGGGAAATCGATCCTTGCCTAAATACATTTTTTGATCAAGCCAATTCATGTATTTCAAACTGTTTCCGATAAAAACAAGATAGCCCATAAGTCTTTCCCATTATGTAGTGTACCCATTCCATGCCCCGTTTACCCAAACTGTATGAAAGCTCTTTAGATGTGAGGATATTCTAAAGTCTCCTTTTTCTGATTTATAGTAGGAGGCACAGCCACTTCTAATTCTCTTCGTTAGACTTTTTTCGTTTATTTTCAAGCGGAATGGAGTTCTTTTCTATATTGAGATTCTGTAGAACATCCATGTGCATCGTTCGAACTGGCATCCATGATATTATAAGTACCCTCCACTTCTTAACTTCTCCATTACCTTGTCTAACTGTGTAGGATCCAAGAAATTCTATACCGGTAAAAGTAATAAGTAGCTTAAATTACTATTTTTAGGTTTTTTTTTTTTTGAAAAAAATACCCTTATGTACTCGCTTTGTCCGTCTAACCGTCCGTCTGCCGTCAACCTTTTGTAAAGAAGATTTGAGGTGGTAAATACCTTATTGGAAAGGTCTATCTGACTACTACAAACTCTCATTAACAGAATTTGGAATCATCGACACCAGATGGCGCTAGCGCTTAAATTCTGGAAGCTTTAATTTTAAGTATTTTCAAATTTTAGCTAAGAAAGTCTTATCCGATTTTCAAGTTTGATACCGCGCTTTAAAGATACTGATGAGACCGTCAAACCCCAATAATTACTTTTTTGAATTTCTAAATGCAGTGGCGTAGGAAGGATAACACTTGAAAAAAAAGGCAATTCATGAGCGTAGAAAAGGGGCGACCTAAGCTAAATGAGTTTTTATAGACTTTATAATTCCTAATATGATTTTTATGGTTCCAAATATATTATTCGAAGTGAAGATTAATTCTATACAATAAATCTACTGCACCGCTTCATTATTGAATAGGAAACGAAACAATATTTTTCAGTCCGTCATTAGTTCAATCCCAGATAAAGTTTTTTTTACTGCAAAAATACTTGTCTTGACTTTGAAATTGTATCCATTCATCACGGTTTGTAGCCTTCGTNTCGTCCTCCAGCTGCTAAATATTCTCAGTTTTTTCAAGTCGTTAGGTACTGCGTCATTCCAGCGCATTGGTCTTCCTTGTCTTAATTCGATGATGAATTAAATATCTGGAAATC
>JXPG01002869.1:0-11842 GCA_001015175.1 Megaselia abdita | reverse complement strand
AGTCAAAAATACAATTTACGTGAAATTTACTTTTTAATATAACTTTTGTTCTAAAAAGTGTTTTATTTAAGTAAATTGAAATATTTCCTTAGAAAAATATTATATTTTAAACATTTTCTTATTAACAAAAAAATGCAAAAAAACTAATTTTTGAGTCAAAAATACAATTTTCGTGAAATTGACTTTTTAATATAACTTTTCTTCTAAAAAGTGTTTTATTTAAGTAAATTAAAACATTCTTCAAAAAATATTATATTTTAAAAATTTTCTTATTTGAAAAAAAAATGCAAAGGGGTACCACTGTCAAATGTTTGGCTGGAAGATACAATTTTCGTCAAATTGCCTTTTTAGTCAGACTTTTCTTCTACAAGAAAATTAAATTTAAATAATTTACGATACATAAACATTTTTTAAAATCTGATAAGCTCAAGTTTACTCATCCAAAATAATGGAAGTTCATTTAAAGTTATTAAAAGAATAATATACTTTAAAATTTTGTTCATGATCGATTTTTAATGAATAAATTTTAATTAGAAATATCGAACACAATAAATTAGGACTTTGACCAAATGCTCGGTTCGATTCTTTTTTTCTTTTAATTCTAGAGGCGTTTTATTTTTATAATAGTGTCTAATAGCTTACTAATCTTAACAGACCATTAACCATCCTTTACTATGAAAAATACATAGTATCAGTATGTAAGCATAACCACCACGCTGTGCTTAATCACTACTATACATAAACGTTAGT
Source organism: Megaselia abdita (assembly GCA_001015175.1). Classification (NCBI taxonomy): domain Eukaryota; kingdom Metazoa; phylum Arthropoda; class Insecta; order Diptera; family Phoridae; genus Megaselia; species Megaselia abdita. Next base: position 11,092 of record JXPG01002869.1, on the reverse strand, counting down.
AGGAGTTACACAGCGTGAACGTGAATAAGAAGAAGAAATATACATACAAAAAGAGACTTTATGAAGCCTTTAATTTGTTCTTTAAACTATCTTTAGAACATCCTAGAGCAAAATAGTTAGAAGAATTTCGGATTTCGAACAAACTTCTTAATCTTCAGGTGAAAACAATATATAGATAACACACCACTTCTTTAAGAAATCTTAATTTTTCTTATTTTATTCTTTTCTTAGAAAGAAAAATTCTTTGAAAAGAATGGTAATATTTGTTAATCTTGAAGACTTCTCGTCTTAGAAAAGTATTGTTTGAGAGCTCCTAAATAATTCCTCTCTAAGAAACTCTTAAGAATAATTGTTCTGTTTTCCGAATTCAAATATCTTAAGCGAAACTCGAGAACAATTACTTTTTGTATTTTTCTATATTGCAAACAAATAAGAATGAAACCAGGATATTTCAACTTTCAAATAAGTAACTCTTTAAAGAATAAAATGTTCGTTTCAATTAGTCTCGTGTGATGGGAGTCAGTTTTACTTCTCACATTTTTCTAATTTCGCACTAGTTAGTCTTATAAAACCAATTTCAAAATATCTTATTTATCTCTCTTCACCTTTTTTTAAAGAAAAATCTAAAGTCGTCAAGAAGTTTACTTAAAAGTATTAAAGTAATATTATTTTCTGAAAACTCCTCTCTATAATTCCAATAGATAACTTCAGACATTCAAAACAATATTTCAAGAAGTCTTTTATACTTCTTAAAGAATATTTAAGAAGAAAAAAAAATTCTTTAAAAACTCCGATTTCTCTTAAAAGAGGTATCAAAGATTTCTTAAAGGATTGTCTAGGAAAGGAAATTTTTTACTTTACCAAAATACCATAAAATAACAAAGCCTACTTTGTTAAAAAAAATCCAGTCTGGTGAAATGTTATTAGTAAGCGATAAAAATATGGTCCTTCCTGAATAAGATCAAACTTTTTGAAATTACAACAAAATTTAATCTGAGCTTAGAAAATTTTATTCTAAAAGAAATAAAATCTTTATATTGTATGATTTCTTTCTTTTTTTAAGAAAACAAATTTCATGGATAAATCAAAATCTGTCATTTCATGGAATTCCAAGAGAAAAAATGTATTCTGTATGACTGATATTAAAATTTTATCCGATAAAATGTATCTTAGTGTGAAGGGTTATTTCAGTGCGATATACATTCTTTTAAATTCATCCCCACCATACAAATTCCAACACAACAAAAGCTCAAATCCGACCGAAGACACATCTTTTTTGGTCATAGTTTAAACGAACTGATCGTTCTAGTGTTTTTTGTGTTCATGCCAGGACTTGGGCTTGTTTGTGATGGGAGGATTTAAAAGGCTTTTTGTTGAAATGATTTAAATCTTACTTTTTTTCTAGGCTTCTTAGTGGTTTTTTTTATTGGAAATTTAACATGAACTGCTAAGGAAGTAGTAGACGTGGTAGGTGAAGTTGATCATGGGCGGTTTCATTATGTTAAGATTTTGGGAGCTACGGTGGATATGGCAAGGATATTTTATGGTTGTTAGTTTTGGTTAATTAATGGGAATTTTAGCAGCCAATGAAAAAGAAGAAGTTCAAATTGTGAAGAATCTTCAACCGTCAAAAGAAAATAAGTTTTATATTTTTTCTATTCAAGTTTTATTTAGTACTGAAACTATTTAGAATGAAAGATATATTTTTGTTTTAAATAGTTTTAATATTTGACAATTTTTTTTAAATTATATTTTTAAAGCGTAAAATATAGTTTTATTTGTCCTAAATAAAAAAAGGAGAGTTTTAAATTTTAAGACAATAGACGACAATATTTCTTAAAATTTTAATGTCGAAAGATTTATATTTTTAAACATTACTTTTTAATGTATTTTTGCTATTTTTTTCGATTTTGTTTAGTATAACTCGTTATAAGTAGGGATTTTTTTACAACTTATTGTAAAAGTGTTTTTTTCTTTCCTAAATTTTATATATTAAAAAAAAAATAAGTGTTAAGTATAAAAATGGAATATTATAACTGATTTATTTAAGACTGTAGTAAAATGTTTGTTTTTGTTATTTAAATGTATTTTATAAAAGGTTTTTTCTTAAAATAAAATGTTATGTATAGTTTATCATGTTTGAAATATAACTTAAAAAATGCACTTCATTTTGAAGATGCATTCAAAATTACTAAAATGTTGCGATGTGGAATTCACATTTTAAGTGTGAAAAAAAAGAATGCTGATTGTATTTTTTCTACCCATTTTTTTGTTGTGCCAATCAATGTATTTTATCAAATATTGAATATACCATTACAAAAATACTCCCACAATACCGCCCAATCACCCCAAAAATCTCTGAAAACTTTCCGAAGTGAATAAAACTAAAAGTAAAAAACAAATAATGAATTATACCGCACAGTAGGTGTGTATGTATGAACAATATTTATTTTTAAACCAGAAATCATAAAAAGATGCTCAGAAAAAATGTTGTGTGCACTATTTCTTTTTAACCATATCCACAGACAAACACAAATAGCTTTATCGAACAAACACCAGTATCTTACTTCCAAACAGGTCTTTCTTTCTTTCTGTCCGTCTGTCTCCTTCGGAAAATAAAAATTGAAAACAAATTCATGAAATTCCAACGTGATCAGAAAACAGCACGTGTTTGCAAAATTTTGATTTATTTGGAGAGCATCGCATCGCATCGATTGTGTTCATTATTCGCCTTGATGAATCTGTTATTCGACCTATTTTTATCCACGATTTCCTTAAAACAATGTTTATACAAGATTTCGATTTCCGTTGTAAATATCAATTCAGAAATTATTGAGCAAAGCGGAAAGTTTATTATTATTTTTATCAACATTTATTAACGCCATAATTTCGTGAATGGACTTTGTAGAAAACAGAAAACAACCTTGATTTATTTTTTTCTAGACAAAATAACATTTTCTGTTTTGGTTTTAAAACAAAGTTTTGTTGATAAACATTCTCAAAACAAACTATTTTTTTAAATTTTTAATCCAATTAGAGAACGCCTCCATCAATCAAAAAACTACTAACGAGAAAATTACATAACAAAATTCAGATACCATAACAAAAATACACCGCCACTCAGATAAGAATGTTGTTTTGATTCTCTGTGCCCTGGAAGACGAACAGAAACAAAACAGAATGGAACACTAAGTAGTTTAGTTAAATTGGATTACATGGAAATTGGCACTTAATTCATTTAGGTTCTTTAAATCTACACGCGAAAAAAGAAATGTATTCAAAGTTTTTAGCTGTATTCGTTATCAATCAGGGATGTTTGATTATCTAATCTTTTGAAATACAGAAGATATTTTTCTTTCAATTTTAAATTTATTATTCCGCCTTGGAAAGGAAATTGGAAGCACAAGTCTCTAATTAAAATTATATGTTCCCATTTTTATAGCCCATAATTAAATCGTATACATAAAAATTATTCGCAGAGATATTATTCCCATTTGATCTTAGGACTATTAACAAACTGGAGGAAATGATGATGAATAATTAATTGAAAGGGATGTTTTATTTAAATGGTGTTAAAATAAAAAAATGCAGTTTATGAGATTCGAACATATGTAGCATTCATTCACATATTTTGTTTGATGAATATTCTAAAAGCGAAATAAGTGTGATACACATTTTATTGAAAAGATTTTACATATTTTAATTGATGTCCGTATTTCAATGAGTAACTCACACCCTCAAATATGTAGCCCACACAAATAATGTGTAAAGATAGATATGACATGTGTCTTACATATTTATAATGTATTGTATTTCTACAAATTTTCAGAATGTTTTGTAACTTTACGTGAAGGTGTACGTAACGTTTTGGGCATAAACGTAAAGTAAGGTTTGGAAATTTAGTTGTTTCTGTTTCTTTATGATATTCTGTTTTAGAACATAGGCAATATGGGTATTGTTGGACGGGGAATTTCAAGAGTACTCCGGAAATTTGATTCGAACATAGACAAGGAAGGAAGTAAATTAAATTGTATGAGATCATTTTATCAGACTCATACTTCGATTGTAAAATTCCTACATCAGTCAGAGGATTTTAAAATAAATTTCCATGTCCTTCCCCCTATCTCAAATCAAATAATTTAAGATCTTCAATGTGATTGCAATGGGGTTTAATTAATATATAATGTTCATTAAAAAAAAAGGGCTATACATTGAAAAAACGAAATGTGTACTCTACATATTTTAATGTACTGCAGTAGGACATATTTAAAATGTAGCATTCATTCACGCATGTTTTGTTTGATGAATATTCTTCAAGCGAAATAAGTGTGATACACATTTTATTGAAAAGATTTTATACATATTTTAATTGTTGTCCGTATTTCAATGAGTAAGTGACAGCCTCAAAAATGTAGCCTACACAAATAATGTGTAAAGATATGATATGACATATGTCTTACATATTTATAATGTATTGTATTTCTACGAATTTTCAGGATGTTTCGTAACGTTACGTGAAGGTTTGCGTTTTGGGCATAAACGTAAAGTAAGGTTTGGAAATGTAGTTGTTTCTGTTTCTATATATTCTGTTTTAGAACATAGGCAATATGGGTATCGTTGGACGGAAAATTTTAAGAGCAGTTAGGAAATTTATGTGGAATCGATTTCTGGGATGGGATAGGTTCCAAGGATCCAGAAACGGTTCCTTATCCAAATGTTGTCTTTCACAATGCATGGGTAGGAAAGAAATATAGAATCAATCAATGGGAAAGGTTCCAAGATTTCAGAAATAGAATTTAGCACATTTAACATTTAAAAAACTAAAAACATTTGGAATTCTAAGACTTGCATTATTTTTTAGGTTGTTTTCTAAATTTATTATGAGTTTTGTTTTATATTTATCATTATTTTTTAAATTAAAGTGTTTTTTTTTCGATTTTTCTTTAGTGATATTTTTAATCTATCTATCTATCTATAACTCTTCAATCGTTTTTTGATGAACCAAATCCATTCTTTTTTTTCAACAATACTTTCTCAATTGCTTTTAATAAATCAAATAAATACTTTTACAAAAAGTATATATTTTTTGGTATAAAGTTTTTTTGATAATATTATATTTATTAGATACTTCTCTAGATATTAACTATGGAGTATCATTTTTCAAAAATGTTCATGAAAAGTTTGCTGTTGGTTTTCTTGGCTCGACTCTTGCACTGGTCAGATACTCAATCTGAGGGGCTTTTGGATGGTTTGGAAAAATAAAATATTTGTTGATGTAGATATAATCCTAAGTAGCTATCGAGTCAAGAAAACCAAACATTAGATACTTTTGATGAAAAATAGTCAATATTTTTTCCTCAGAACGAAAAATGTGAACGATAAAATTGACTTTTCGAAAAAGTATCGAATGTTTGGTTTTCTTGAATCAGAATGAGTATCTGAAAACGTTTAGATAAAAAAATATTGTTTTAATTTTTAATTTTTAAATGAGCCTTTAGATCTTATTTGCAGTTTTTCTATAGTCAGATACTCGATCTGAGGGGTCTTTTTTCGGATGGTTTGGGAAAATCGAAAGTTTTTTGATGTAGATACAATCATAAGTAGCATTCGAGTTAAGAAAACTAAATATCAGATACTTTTCATGGACATTTTTGAAAACTTAATGAGAAATAGCCAAATTTGTTCTCTCAGAACGAAAAATGTTGAGATTTAATTTGATATTTTTCATCCACTATTCTTCAAATTTTCGAGAAAATATAGAATGTTTGGTTTTCTTGAATCAGATAAATCAGAAAACAATTCGATTAAAAAAAATTGTTTTTATTTTTTTTTTTTTATAATTTATTGAATAATTCTATCAAATTTTAAATAAATATATGTTTTTTTGAAATAAAAGCTAATTATAATAATTTTATAAATTTTTATAATTTATCTTAATTATGAAATTAATTATGAATGGTGGAAATATCGAACCTACCATAGCAATGTTATCGGGTAAACTGCCATTTATTTTAGTTACAATTTTTTTACACACATTTTTTTTACACTACATTTTGCCCACTCTATTCTACATGGGCGTAGGCAAGGGGGCAACTAAAGAAAAATGTGTATAACTTCGTTATCTCGAATCATATAGGATCGTGTGATCCATCATTTTGAATGTACTAATAAGGCCCATCATCCCTTATCAACATTTTGAAAATACATCTGCGTAGGAAAGGGCAATTAAAGACAAATGTATTTTTATGGACTTTGCGATTCCTAGTATGATTATTATGGTTCCTAATATATTATTCGAAATGAGGATGGGGACAAAGACTATGAGTTGGGTAATTTTATTAAAAAAAAACCTAGTGCTACAACGGAACGTAGTTCTATTGCACCGCTTCATTTAAATTTCTAAATGCAGTGGCATAGGCAAAGGAAACCCGTAAAATGTGCATAACTTCGTTTTCTTGAATCATATAAATACATAATTCTAAAGATACTAATAAAGCCTACAAACTCCCATCAAAAATTCGGAAAATTTGGGCGTAGTAAAGGGTTATCTAAAGCAAAATGTGAATAACTTCGTTCAAGTACCTTTTGTTTTTTAGGCACAGAAATGTTGAAAATATTTTTTTAAATGTTATAAAAAATGTCAAGTGATGTGATATTAAGATTAAGATTACCAAAGCAATATACATTTGTTTTTAAAATTAATGACAATATAAGATTTTACAAATAATTTTAAAATGTTTATAATATAAAATTATGTTATAATATACGAAATATATTATGTCATTTTGTACTCTGATGTTCTGAGTTCAACTCTTTTCGAGTTCTCTTTTTTTTAAATTTCATTAAATACAAAAATGTGTAGTTTTTTAATTTTTATAGTTGTTTTGTAGTTTTTATTCTTTTTACGTTTGTTGGTATTTGTTGGTTTTTGAATTTCTATATACATTTAGTTTGATTTGTTTTTCGAAATTTTAATATATTTTATTATTTAGTAAATAAATTCTGAGAACATTTTCAGATTCCTCTAAAATTTCCCTATCTAATAATACTCCTTTCGTTAATTTATCAAAAACGTAACGTAATCCTTAACGTTACTGTTGTGTATGGTCATAGACAAATAATAAATAGGAAAACTTTCGGAGTCTGATGTTTACCATTGAAACAAAACACACTACCAGACCCAGAAAAAGCTTCAAAGAGCTTTCTGAATGCAAAAATCACTAACCGGGTGAAAAATATCGAAAGTTTACATATGGAATGATATTTCTCTATGGAATGATGTTAACTAAATTAAGACAATCATCATATGAGAGTAATCACTAGGAAGAGAGAACCATATTTCACACCTTAACATTGAGTATTTTAAGTATTATACTCATGAAATTTGAAAGTAACTTTACGAAAAATAGCCTATGCTAAAATTATTATTCAATCAATAAATAAAACATGAAACATAAGAACATTAAAATTAATTTAACCCAAATAAATGAATTCATTCAAAAAAATCACCTCCTACGCTAATAAAATGCACCTTATCTCAATAATCTCTAGAGATATATGACAAATAAATTCTGAAAACTTTCACTTGTTCCCTTCAAATGAAAATTAATAATATAATTTTTCTTGGCAAATACCGAATTTGACTCATTCCAAACAAACTGACGACATATATGTGCACAATCGACCAACAAAACGGATGGCGCATAGTCTTTTCTTGCTGTTTAGAAATATATTTATTTTTAACTTTTTGTGGTCTATAAGAAATATTCTAAAATCGTGGGAATTTCTGAAACTTTGAACAGAATCGATTTTTGTTTGTTCATTAAAAGAAAAGCCATGCAAAGAATAATCTCCTACCATGAAAGCAAATTAGATTAAAATAAGCCGACAGGGAAATAACATTTTGATGATGCTATTGTTTGTTACGTTCGTATAACGTGTATAGTGAAAAAAGTACAGATACTATTGTAAACCCAATTAAGTGTGTTAGTTCGTTGAACTAGTGAGCTCGTCAGCCACAGACAGCAATTGCACTTCAAACCATAAGAAGAAAGTTGATCACTTATTTTGTTGGTTTTTTTTAGTAGCGAAATGTGTCGTCGTCGTTCATCGTTTGCCACTTAATAAATTCAATATTTGTAGCTATTCGTTCGTACAGTCATAGTCAGTCACTCGTTCACTTCACTCACATCTGATAGAAATTAGGTCAATTTGAAATTAATTTGTTTATTTCTTTTAATTTGAAATGAAGTCTATTTGGAAAATTATAATGTGAACAATGAACTTATGTCATTTCTAGTTTATTGGTTTTCCTTGGCTTTTTCTGGATTTCATTGAATTTTGTGAACATTGAGTTTTTATTGTTCCACTTTTCGTTTCTTGAGAAATTTGTTTAAATAATATTTACTTTATTATTATAGTTTTTGGTTTAAGGTTTGGTTTTTGTTTGAGATTTAGGCTTTGGTTAAAAAAAAAATTATCTATGTTTAAAAATTAATTTAAAAACAAAATTTTACAAATTCCTATTTATTTTTATTTAAAAAAAATAGGTTTTTAATAATAATATTAAAATTTGTATTCAAAATATTTTTTTTTTTTAGTTTTTATGTTTATTTACTCAGATTTTTTTATAATGAATTAATTTAAAAATTAAATTAATTTAAAATTAACTGCATTAAAAAATATTTAAAAGTGTTATTCAAAATTATTTTGTTATAATTAATTCAATTATTTTATTAACTTTATTATATTTGAAAAAAATCGCTTTTACTGTTCACAATTCTATATTTAGAATTTATGTTTAATCTAAATTTTTTTAAATTTAGTTTTTAATTTAATTTCAAATCAAACTTGTTTTTAAAATTTAGTTCATTAAACAAATATTAAAAAAATCTAAATTTTTATTGAAATTAATTTCTTTACTTCTTAATTATTTTATTAAATCTTTATTTATCTAATTTTATTTTTTACAATACTTCAATTTAGACTTTTTTCTTTAAAAATATTCAAAAATTCAACATTTTTATTAAAAATGTATTTTTTATTATATTTTTTTTTACATTTGATATGATTTTTATTTTTACTAAACACTTTCAAAATTAAGTTCATTAAAAAAATATCAAAAACTTCTATATTTTATTTTATTCAGATTTTTTTTTTATTAGAATGTAATTGTTTACAATTTTTTAAATTGTTTTCTCTAAAATTCTTCACTATACAAAAAAAAAAAAAAAATATATTTAAAAATCCACCATTTTTATTGAAAAATATTTTGTAATTTATATATATATATTTTTTAAAATTTAATATGATTTTTATTTTTACAATGCCTCTTTTTCAAAATTAAGTTCATTACAAAAATATTAAAAAGTTCTATATTTAATTTTATTCAGATTTTTTTAAGTTTAATTGTAATCGTTTACAATTTTTAAAATTAATTTTCTCCCAATTTCTTTACTAAAAATACAAAAAATATTCAAAAATCCAACATTTTTATTCAAAATTAATTTTTAACTTTCAAAATTAAGTTCATTACAAAAATATTAAAAAGTTCTACATTTTATTCAAATTTTGTTTTGATTAAATTGTTACTGTTTATAATTTTTTAAAATTAAATTTCTCAAAATTCTTAATTAAAAATACTTTTTTTTTGTTTATAAAATTAAATTTAAATTTTTGTTTTTCAGTTTTTTTTTATTTTTTCAAAATAAAATTGTTAAGAAAATATAACAAAATTCTATATTTTTTCATTATTATCTAAATTTTGTGTTATTTAAATTAAATTTAGTTTTTATTGTTCATAATTCTTTAATTATAAAACAAGAACAATAATTTATATTGAGTTTTCGTTTCAATTTATCTATTTTAAATTTAAAATTAAAAATATTTTTATTTTTTACAGAACTTTACTTATTATTCAATTTAATTTTTACTATTCACTTTTTTTTAACTCAAATGTTTTAAACATTAATGTTCTTAAAAGGTAGTTGGTTGGTGTAGGTGCTAGCGCTCTCGCCTTCCAGTCTGACGATTCTGAGTTCGATCCTCAGTGCACACGTCAGAATTTTTCGTAAGAAATTTTCTTTCGTGTGAGTCGGATAAACTACCTGACGCCACCCTCGTTTCGATGTTGATGAAATAAAAGGGTACCTCTAATACACTCGTTAAAATAGCAGACAGCTCATCACTGACTCTATTCAGAGGAAGAGGGAAAACTAACAACACTGATGTAGAAAAAGCAGCTGCTAAACACATAGGAAGCAAACATTCCTTAATATCACTGCTACACCTTGAGTCAGCTTTGGCTCGTTGGGTGATTTAGTTTTTTAGTTTAGTTCTTAAAAGATATTCAAAAGCTCAACAATTTTATTCAACATTAATTTTGAAGATACATTTTTCACAACATTTTCAATTCAAAATTAATTTAATTTTGTTGTTTGTATTTTTTACATTTTTTTACTTGGAATTTGTAAATTTTGTTATAAACAAAAACTATAAAAATATATACATTTAGAAAAATTACTTTTAATTTTGATTTCTCATATTTTTTTATTCAGACTTTTTTTTAAATAAATTAAAAAAAAATATAAAGCAAAAATTCTAAAACATTAAAAACATTAAAAATATATATATATATATATATTTTAATTTTAATGTAATTTTGGTTTCATAGTTCTTAACTATAAATACACTTTAATTTTTACAGTACCTTACTCAGATTATACAAATCAGACAAATTAAGTCAATTAAAAAAATATTCAATAATTCAACATTTTTATTCAAAATTAATTTTTAATCTAAATTTTGTTTCATTTAAATTCAATTTAATCTTTATTTTCCGCACTTTCTTTCTCAGACTTTATTAAAATTTATTTTCTTAAAAAATATTGTTATGTTAATCAAAAATCTATTTTAAAACTCTAAACCTTAAAAAAAACTGTGTTCAAAGATCTAATGTTAATGTTTTACGAATTTTTTCATCACACTAAATTTCTTAAAACTTCTGAAAATTCAAATGTTCAAAGATTTTGTACTAAAAATATTATGTTATCTTATATTATATTATAATTATATTATATTATATTATATTATA
>JXPG01002867.1:720-11792 GCA_001015175.1 Megaselia abdita | reverse complement strand
CCCCCCTTTTTTTTTTTTTTTTTTTGTTAGGGCTTAGTTTGATAGTTATGATCTCAGTATAACAAGAAATACAAGGAAAATGAACAGTTGGTTTGATAAAGGAATTCCCGAGGAATGTGAGATTTTTAAAGCTATTCTAGTCAAAACGCATAACAATTGTTTAAACCTTTTTAAAACAGAGGTATAAAGTAATGATCTAAAATCAATTGTTTCTTTAGGCAATTAATCCATGTTCTTAAAACTTGTTACGTTTTGCCAACCTTGAAAATTCGGAAAAATAATAGTGATGATTTGTAGAGCTTCTACTGATAATTTCACGAAAATGTTCATAATTCGAATTTTGTGTTTTCTGAAGAAAACTTAGAAATGTTCACTAAAAATCTACCATTTGTGTTAAGCTTACATCCTCCAAAATCAGTACGCGCTATCAATCAACAAAATTTGATTGAACTAATTTTCTTACTTGTAGTTGAAATCTTTTCCAATGAATAATCATTTCAGAAAACTTAGAAATGTTCACTAAAAATCTACCATTTGTGTTAAGCTTACATCCTCCAAAATCAGTACGCGCTATCAATCAACAAAATTTGATTGAACTAATTTTCTTACTTGTAGTTGAAATCTTTTCCAATGAATAATCATTTCAGAAAACTTAGAAATGTTCACTAAAAATCTACCATTTGTGTTAAGCTTACATCCTCCAAAATCAGTACGCGCTATCAATCAACAAAATTTGATTGAACTAATTTTCTTACTTGTAGTTGAAATCTTTTCCAATGAATAATCATTTCAGAAAACTTAGAAATGTTCACTAAAAATCTACCATTTGTGTTAAGCTTACATCCTCCAAAATCAGTACGCGCTATCAATCAACAAAATTTGATTGAACTAATTTTCTTACTTGTAGTTGAAATCTTTTCCAATGAATAATCATTTCAGAAAACTTAGAAATGTTCACTAAAAATCTACCATTTGTGTTAAGCTTACATCCTCCAAAATCAGTACGCGCTATCAATCAACAAAATTTGATTGAACTAATTTTCTTACTTGTAGTTGAAATCTTTTCCAATGAATAATCATTTCAGAAAACTTAGAAATGTTCACTAAAAATCTACCATTTGTGTTAAGCTTACATCCTCCAAAATCAGTACGCGCTATCAATCAACAAAATTTGATTGAACTAATTTTCTTACTTGTAGTTGAAATCTTTTCCAATGAATAATCGTTTCAGAAAACTTAGAAATGTTCACTAAAAATCTACCATTTCTGTTAAGCTTACATCCTCCAAAATCAGTACGCGCTATCAATCAATAAAATTTGATTGAACTAATTTTCTTATTTGTAGTTGAAATCTTTACCAATGAATAATCAGTAGTTGGGAATTTTAAAAATTGGATCATTAATTGCCAAATAATGTTTGGAACGATTGCAATCGTTTCTATGAGGATGAAGCCCCTAAGACTCATTTTTAAATATTATTTATTAAAGATTTTTCTTCCGAGAGTTTTTCGATAATTTTAGTTTACGAAGTTTCGTAGTGTTGTAAATAAATTTTGTTTATTGTTTATTGTTTGCGTAGACTAAAAAGATTTACATCTCATTTACTTAGCCTAGATTTGATAATATTAAATTGACATCAGTATTTTTAAAATAATGAAGAGACTTAGTTTTGTAGGTGGGGACACTGTGCAAATCTTGACCTCATTTGGTATGGCATTCCAAAAGCATCGTGAACAACAAATCTTTTCGGTGGTCCATGCAGTTTGTTTGAACGAATAATTAAATTAAACATAAACTTGGAGTTCGCAAAAATTCAAGTTTGTCAAAAAGATATTTCGGTTCATCCAAAAGAATTAATTTAAATAAAAAAAAAGGCATATTTGGTACATCATAAAGTTCTTAAGAGGGACTTTCATGAAATTGTTTGACAGATAAGAGACATGGTCAAATTTTCGAAGTCCATAAACATATCTTGTAATTGAGTTACAAACTTTCTGAAGACTTGAGAAGTCTACTGATGCTAGTTCTGATGTCAGTAGATGTGGAATGAAAAGGGCTTGAACTACCCTAAGCTTAGTCTCTTGAGGAATGGAGCTTCCAAACTGATACAAACATCGAAGTCCAATAATGATTTTTTGAATATTGAGTTTCCAATGAATGATTATTTCTCCAAGATTGTTGACTTGATTCACAAACGGCAGTACTTCATTACCAAGCACCACATAACCAGTTTTTATGTTGTTATGGGAAATCAGCATACATTGCGACTTCTTGGTGTAATCTCCACATTATTAATATTTTTTAGAGTTAGTTTTAGGGATTTACGGACGTTCTTATGTGTTTATTCAAGGATCGCGACTTAATGTGTATAGGATTTTGACGAGCACAGCAATACCTCTTAACTTAAAATAGTAATAACAGTCTTTTACGTAATATCCGGAATCATGTTCGACTTGAAATGTGATTTAAAACATAGTCCCCTTCAATATTTAATTAAAAATGTACAGAATTTGGCTAACGACGGTGGTATTCATCTTTGGATTTTTTGTTAATGTTACACAAAACGATTTTGATCTAAATAAACACATTGAGTTCCAAGTTGCATACCAGGAGTTTCTTTAGCATTCGGCTTAAGCTTTCATTATTCTCGCGTTACCTTTGAATTTTTAGTCTGCGACATTACGGTTATTTTCGTTACTTGAGTGGACACCTTCACCAGACACTATATACTGTTTTGATTACATTTAAACTAATGAGTGAACATTAAGTTTAAAAAAAATGTAAACCACAAAAAATTATATTTATAAAATGTTAATGATGTGGTGATATATATTCCAATTCTTTTAAACGCAATATAGCACTTAGAAAGAGGATCACGTTGAACATGAGTTTAGATATTGACTGAAAAAAGCTAAAAACAATGTTGTCTTTGAAGTGACCCTAAATTCTTATCGCTCGCTTCTCAATATTTTACGTAGCTCGTCAATANATGATGTGGTGATATATATTCCAATTCTTTTAAACGCAATATAGCACTTAGAAAGAGGATCACGTTGAACATGAGTTTAGATATTGACTGAAAAAAGCTAAAAACAATGTTGTCTTTGAAGTGACCCTAAATTCTTAATTAATGATAATGTGGTTATATCGCTCGCTTCTCAATATTTTACGTAGCTCGTCAATAGCTTAAATCGAACTGGAGCCAAAAAAAAAAATCTCGGTCACTCGCTTCATCTNAGCTTAAATCGAACTGGAGCCAAAAAAAAAAAATCTCGGTCACTCGCTTCATCTCGGAGCGAGCGAGTGAGCCAGCCAAATAATTAATAATACCGTAATTTTGTTTTAATCTTTATTATTCATTAAAAACAACATACGAAATCGCGATGGTTTTATTTATAAAATTAATTCTAAAATTGCACTCTCAGCATCTGGGCCTACTCCTCACTTAGTATAATATGATCTATTAAGACTAGGAAGCTTGTGCTAAGCTACTTCTGACACTATTTTATTAGGAACACTAAATACCATAATTGGAATCACGAAGTCCATAAAAACATCTTTAGTTGCCCCTTACATACGCCCATGCCTTTTATTAAGGCTTTTCAGTCTTATAAGTATGAGATGACCAAGTTATTTATTAAAATGTCTTTTTAATATGCCACTGCATTTAAAAATTTAAAAAAAATTATGATGAGTGTTTGAAAATCTGACAGTGCATTTGAAGCGCTATAACAAACTTAAGAATATTGGTTTTTGTCTGATCATTTTTTTTAAAATTTCATTTTGCGAACAGATAATTTTTTGTATATTAAAAATTGTCAACCAAACTTTGAAGGCACATTGGATATCCTCGAAATCGTAGATATTAATGTTCATGTTACTTTCATATTCTCCTTTATTTCGTAATATAAGGAAGACAGTCCTGTTTTCCGCTCAGGATTCATATAGGTCACTGACTTGTCTTGCAAGATGATCCGAAATCTCGTTTTCTAGAACATATTTCATATACTTTGTCTTCTCAAGGTTTACAATTATACCTATTTCATACCGTTTTGTACCTAGCCTGACAGCACTTGGTATCTGCTAGAGTCATCAAATTGTATTAGTCTCTTGATAAAGCAAACTTCGTTCATTAAAAAATAAAGCTGATCTCTTGTGTTAGTGAATGATCAACTGTCACAACAAAATTTGTATTTTAATCGTTCGAATTCCGTATGAAAAGTAAAGTGAAAATCAGTGAGTTATGACTCTGTTAAATGCAAGAAAAAGTTCCAGGTGCATTTGTAAGATTTCTTGCAACTTCTTGGATAATGTATTTTCAGCCTTTTTAATTTGTTTAAAATTCTTTGAATTTTGTTTGTTCTATTTGTTAATTTTTGATGCAGGCTCATTTGTCAAGGATTTTTTGAATATATGATGGTTTTCAACAATCTTAGGTAAACAGTTATTCGTTTACATGGATGTGGGTCCTTAAACTTGAAATATCGGCAATAGGAGGCTTGCGATAAGCAGTAGTTAAATTTCGATTTATTTACCATTTCCTAGTACCTTGATGTTTATAGGAGGTTTTTGCTTGGATCCAAATACAACAAAACGTTAAGTTGCAACTGAAGTTGATATCGATTCGGACCCTGCAGAGCATAGTTTGTAGTTGTTGATTGGTTAGATCATCAATCAAGAATTGATCAGCATATATTTTAGGTGAACCGCTTCACAGACACTAATTTTCATAAAACACTAATTGACATCAGCAAGATTAGAACCCTAGCTAACAGCTAACAATAATAACCAAGCATATATAAAACATACAAACATAGGTACACATATAACATTTATGAGACAACTTTCTCATAAGAATGAGGAAAAATAGTTATGTAGTTACGTCTTTTTAAGTTTCTTGTCTAGTATATATTATTAAGGATTTTATAATTTCCAAAACTCCTATCAATCATAATGAAAAAATTCCTCGACTTGTAAATAATTTCGTAAAGATATACACAACTTTTATTAGTTAAAAAATATTGATAATATCCAAATTGATTTAAAGTTATGTTTTAAAAATTTGAATTCAGTTATTTTTGTTAATTTCTTTAATTTCTTTAATTCTTGAGCTGGTTATTTTCATTCCCAAACCAAAAACACTTTTCTATAGTAGTAGTTTCTAAGATATTTACTAATATAGAAAAATGGAAAGTTTCCTAGAAAAATTTCAAACTAAAATTTAAGTCAAAACTAAATCAACTTAACATATGAAAATTTCAGTAAAAAAACCATATAAGGGCTAATACTTTACAGTTATAAAAAAATAAAAAACTACGTTTTAAGACTTTGTTAATGCTTTTGACCTTTTTTGTTTATTCACAACATTTAGTGTTTTGTAGTTTTTTTAAACATAATTTCTCATAAGGCATATATTCAAAAATATATGCATAATTGAATAAAAACAAAATCCTATATGACCAACACTCCAAGATTTTTTTTGTTTCACCGTAGTATACTGTGGATAGTACAAAGGTCAATGGCAGCCAGCAATGCAATTGTTTAATAAACTTACCCTTTTATCTTCTAATAACAAATATAATCAACAAATAGAGAATAATCTCGACTTGATCGACCAATAACCCTAGGTAAAAGTAGGAGAACCTGTTTCGTTTTTTTGTTTCAAAGTTCACACGAATACGCAATGGAAAGAAAATAAAAAGAATCACTTACCGATATTATTCAAGTTAAGATTCTTTGAATTCTTAACAGTGGTTGTTGTTCCAGTGGATGTGGAAACGACAGGCACATGAGTTGTAGTGTTCCCAGACGGAGTAGTCAACGTGCTACCGCATGGAACTGGTGCTACCCCTGTCGACAACAGAGCTTGCTGGTGTTGTTGATCAGGAACAGCAGCTGATGACGGAGAAGAAGATGATGCTATGTTAGATTTAAAAATTGTAACCCTACCAGATTTGGCAGTTTTATTGATAATGCGGGCATTGCAACTTTTCAATGATTCTGCAACTCTAGATCCATTCGCCAAATTCAATAATGAACTTTTTAAAGCCACAATTTTTTTCACTTTCAAATTTACTTTCTGTTCATTTGAGGTGGAGGATGTGACTGAACTACAAGCTGTCGCTGATGGAATTGCGGTTGAAGGCGGAATATCTTGCAACAAAGCAGTGTTCGTATTGGATGCAGTTGTCGTATTGCAATTGCTATTGATGGCAGGCGATGACACAGTCGAAGCGATTTCATCAGTAGTTGTTGTTTTATCAGTCATTTTTTTTGACTTGGCGGCTAAGGATGTTGCAGATGTATTTCCACTAACTGCGGTAGAAGTAGTACCACCTTTACTCATCATTTTCCTTGTCACTTTAATAGTTGTCAATGGTGCAACGAATTGTGGTGGTGGTTGTTGCTGCTGTGTTTGATGTTGCTGCTGCTGTTCATCCTGTTCTGTTTTATCAGATTCATTATTCATTTTCTTTTTATTATTAATTCTTTTCTTATTATTCACTTTTAAACAATACTCCTTATTTTTCGTTATCTTTCTAACAAACTTCATCTAATCTTTTGCCCTCAAAACACTGTAATTTGTATAATTAATTTTCTTATATGAATATTTTTTGATTGATTGAAATTTGTTGGGGAAACATTTGAAAAAAACGAGGATGAAATTCCAAGAATTTCTTTCTTTCACAATCGTTTCTGGAAGATGATGAACACCAGAAAAAATATCAAATACACATAAACCGAAAAAAACGACGAACTAACACATAGACAAAGAAAAAATGAAATGAAATTTTTCTTCTGGTGGATTCTAAAAATTTAACTTTTTTCTAGTTTTCCCAGCGAATTTCAGCAAAAAAAACACTAAATATTTTGAAAACAACTATTAGATTCGGGTTTTCTAATATTTTAAAACAATTTTAACACTATTTTACACAGTTTTCTAATGATTTCATTGACAACGACGAACCGAACACACTTACTTTTTTTCTTACATTTCGCCATGTTCGATGTCAGCTTGACACATTTCATTAAATTGGTTTTGTAACGAAATTTCGGATTTATCCTTACTTTTCTTTGTTAAAAAACTATTTTCAACAGTTTTTTCTCATAAATTTTCTGATTTTTTAAATATTTTTTTCGGAATTGTATGTAATTTTTATAATTTTACTTTTAATGCCGTCTATTTACTTTTGTAATCATTGGCTACCCTTTCTCGGCAAACTTGAAAAATATTTAACACAAGTGGTTCGAATCACGCCGACATCCTTTTATAATGATTTGCTTGAGGTTTAGATTTTGTAAAAAGTCTTAGCCTAGTCTTTATGGTTCAAGCCGATGAGTTAACCACGCTTGGAATCCGTTTACATATTTAAAGGACTCATATATAAATATAAAATTAGGAATCCATATTCAAAAGATAAGGGAATTCTTTCAGAAAGTCTGACCTGACCGCTTTAATTTAACCTTCAAGTCGGGGGATAAAATATATAAGACGTGCTGGCTAGAAGCAGGGGTGTAGATGGTTTCAGCCAGCTATTGAGTTTGACTTTGAGTATTGATCGCATTTAGACATGTCAGCCGAGGACCAAAATAAGTCGGCAGAAATTCGAAATCAACAATTTCGAGCCGAATAAAAATATCGACTGAGTTTGAGATTCGAGCTCCCTTTTGGGTACTCTTTCAAAATTTGTAGATGAACTTCTAAAACTCATGCATTCTTGAAAATTTTGACAAAAATCACTACAAACATGTACTAAAATTGTTGGAATTTCAAAAATTTCAACCTTAAATTTCTCTCAGTGTAAAATTTTCAGAAAACTTCTTTATGGTTTTTTGGACTCCTGAAGCTCTTTTCTTTAAAAGAACACCACTCGTGTTAAAATAGGAAATCATTAAAAAAATAAATGTTTCGATTTCAACCTTAAATTTCTCTCAGTGTATTGATCCTAGAAATCTCATATTCGGATTCCTGCTTGTCTAAGGGTGAAATGGCACCAACTTTATTTGCTTAAGCTTAAATTAACAGCAAAATGGTCATATAAATAGTTAAAGTGAATACAAATTAAAGGGCTCATAATAATTATAGTTACAAAAGTAACCTTTATGACAAGTCATGACCAATCGTCAGAATGACTTCATAAGACGGTCTTTTTACGTCATTTGCCGGTCAAAGTCTGACGAAGTTTTTGCTTGTAGTGAATTGTCATAAAATTACGGGAATTTGACTTGATTATGACAGATTTATAAATAATTCCCTACAAGCAATGAGTTTGTCATACAAATGACGTCAAAATGACGTTAAAAGACCGTTTTATGACGTCATTTTGACGCTGGTCCGAATCGTCACGATTTGGTTACTTGAGTACTTTTACATGTCCGTGTCTTTAGAGCGTCGTACTGTCGCAGATTCCTTCTTGGTGCCTTATTGATATTTGTGACAAAAGCCCTTCACAGTTCAATCCACCTTTCAAAAGTTCAAACATAAAGACAGCATTTTGTGTCATTCGCCTATCCTCAAGTTTATTCAGCTCGAAAAACAAAAGACGAGTCTCGTGGTAAATTATCATTCCAAAAAATGCTTCGAAGCGCAAACGACGAACATTTACTTTGGACTGAATCAAGACCAAGATATGTGACAATTGTAATAAGGACACCAAATAGATGACAAATAGAGAACGCGGTCAAAAACAATATTATAAATAAAAAAACTATAAGAAAGTCAGTTTTTTGACCGCGGTCCCCTTAAACCGACAAAGAGAGGCTTAACATTTCTTGTGGAGCTTCGGTGTTCTATGCTCATGGACTTTATTCGAGTTTTTATGTTCATGAATATTTTATCTAAGAGTTTTCTTCTTGCATTTTAGGTGCACCTAAGAAATTCGAGTCGGATGATATATCAGCCATGACAAATAATTGAAAATAAGCCGATTCAACCGATGTCAAGTCGTTCCGAAAAAATAGATCGACTGAGTTTCGTGGGCGTAAAAATCCATCAAACTAAAAAAAAACTTTTAGAAATCCAAGAAAGACTCTAAATTAAGATCTAAAGATCAACTCCAACTTCCAAAAAAAAAACAACTGTAATTTGATATCTTTCGCTGGTTAAATAGTAAGCTCGTGCTCTCTCTCTATCTTTAAACAAACCAATTTCTTATTAACACAGACCATAAAAGAAGAAGAATTTGTTTTTTTTTTGTAAATAATCTCTATGTACACTATATTGCTTTGAAAAATACAAAAGGAAACCACATGAGTTAAGGAATCACCCAACAAAATCGAGTTTTGTAAGTTTTCTTATTTGAATCCAACTAGCATGTAACAATTTAACTACACTGAAATGAAGAAGTGTTAAATTCTATACCTTTTACGGGTACAAGTAACAGTGGTGCAAATAGTAAATACTCGTTTTAGGAGTCATTCATTAAACATTTTCAAAATATTATTAAAAGCGGAGTGGCAAACTATGTAACTGCAGTAATTTTTCATTTGGGATTAAGAATAACTAAAATGTTGTAGCAATTTATTATTTTCTCTGGATAAATAATGACTGAAAAAAATTGAGGAATTTGATACGAAATTAATATTGTTTGTTTACTACTGTTCCAAAAATTGTTATTCTAGAAAAAATATTACTGCAGGCACTAATCGAATTTTAAGAATAAGTTACTAATATGCACTATTTAAGTTTTACGTTTTTTAAATGTTTAATATAAAAAACGTATAAGTTAATAAAAATTGTTTACAACTTCAACCAAAACTACTTGCAAAAACATAGAATGTGACTATTAAAAGTAGTGCATAACCTAATNGCAGGCACTAATCGAATTTTAAGAATAAGTTACTAATATGCACTATTTAAGTTTTACGTTTTTTAAATGTTTAATATAAAAAACGTATAAGTTAATAAAAATTGTTTACAACTTCAACCAAAACTACTTGCAAAAACATAGAATGTGACTATAAAAAGTAGTGCATAACCTAATTCTAAAAAATATTAATAAACTACTGTTGAGACTATATTTATTTTCAACACTACGAAATATCGTAGAAATATATTCCAAAATCATCCGAAAAGTAACTATAAAAGGAGTATGATTTGACATAGTAAATAATAAAATACTAAATAATGAATCCAAAAACTGAACTGAATGAATCCATAATTCCTATGTCACTCTATATTTAAGTAGATATTCTTATTCCAGACGAATAGTTTTTTATTTAAATATAAAATACTCTGAAAATTAATAACTGAAAATAATGAAATAAAACAAAATAAAAAGTAATATAATATCACTCCAGTTTGTTACTCTAAAAAAAGAATAGATATCTAGCCCAACAACATAGTTTACCTTAACTATCGAACGGAGTGGAATTAAAGTTCAAACTCAAACCAAAAATGTTATAATTTGATGTTGACCAATGTTTTTACTTTTCCATTACAAAGTCAATTTAAAAACAATATTTCTAGAGAATTCGTTCTTAGTATAGAAATAAACTCTTAAAGAGAAGGAAATTGAACCTCTTTATATAACATTTAGTTTAAAGAAAATGACTTCTAGTCTCTGACGATAGATGATACCGCATATTTCCAGAAATGAAATCCAAATTTACCAATAATCATAAGGACATAAAAAAAATGTTATAAATGTTGAAGGGTGGACTTCCCACTGGAAGTCCAGAAATAGTATACACTCCGATTTAAACAATAGCGGTTGTTTATTTACAAATATTTAGTNATAATTTTATGAGAAAAATAATATTCCAGAGGAAGGCGAAAATGGCCACTAACCTGTTGAAGAGTGGAAATAATTTTATTACAAAAAGAATCCCACTGGAAGTCCAGAAATAGAATACACTCCGATTTAAACAATAGCGGTTGTTTATTTACAAATATTTAGTTTAAAGTATTTACAAGAATTTTAATAAAAATTAACTTCTAAGTGTAGAACGCAAATTCTGCTTTGACACTTGATCCAGGAATACGCTTTTCCCAAGACTCTTAGTCAAACAATCGGCAAGTTGATTCTTCGATTCGATCGGAACCAACTCAATGTTTTTCTTTGAAACATTAT
>JXPG01002862.1:3821-14862 GCA_001015175.1 Megaselia abdita | reverse complement strand
TTTATGATTTTGTAAGGAGTTTTCAAAGATTGCAATCCCGTACACGACTTCGAGTAGTCAAAATCCCCTCGATTACAAACAAAATTTGTAAGGATTTTGTTTCTTGGATGATTTTGGGTATAAAGAAAGGGTTTTTTATTATTTTGTTTAGATTTTCAGTATTGAGAAATTATTTTTCATTATTTATCTAGGATTTTTTAGGATTTTGTAAGGATTTTTCATGATTTTGGGGATCTTGGATGATTTTGTTGAATTTTTCATGATTTTTAAAGCATTTATCATTATATTTGCAACAATTTTTCTTGATCCCAAGCTGAAATTTTATCATTGAAATCCTTTCCAAGCTAATAAAACTTAAAAAACAAACCTTTAAGCAAAAATATAACGCTGAATATATCAATTTTTTGTTGGTATTTTTAATCCGCCTTGACTATTAAACAGGATCTAAACATTACTTAAACGTTTTTCATGATTTTAAAATTTTTCATGATTTTAGTGATCTTAAATGATTTTGTTTGATTTTTTTTTAATTTTTTATATTTTGTAATGATTTCGACGAATATGTACAGGATTTTGGATAACCAAGATCTACTAATAAGTATTATTTTAAGAACTTGAAATAAAAATGCTAAAACATTATCGAAAACTTATAATATACCTATAAATAATTTTAGTAAAGTAAAGTTAGTGAGTTTTCCAAAATTAAAAATATTTATTAAAAAATAAATTTATCTTTGAATCCAGAAAATATTTAGTAATTAAAAATACTATCTTCAGGCATTAATTTTAATACCTTATTTTTAATTGAAGAAAAAAAATAGTTTTATTACTTTTTGAATTTTGTTTAGTCATAAGACTTATTATTAAAAATTAACCCTCATTTTTTTTTAGTTTTGTTTTAATATTTTATGAGCAGTTTTAGCATTCTGTTTGCAAAACACGAACACTGTTCCTTTAGTAAACAGGATTTCTTTTTACAAAATCCTCAACAACTTTTGTGGAACTTTTTTTCTGTATGGGATGAAACCCTAAAAAAAGTCAAAATGCAATGGGTTTCATTTTTTCTTCCAAGCACCTTTGGAAAATTTAAAAATTTAAACTTTTTAAACTCAAGCATCTCAAGCATTTTGAGCTTCAAAATCTCAAGCATCTCAAGCGCTTGAGCGTTTTTTTGTTAGTGGAAGTACTGAGTTTGGCATATCAATGCCCAGAAATCGATTTCCCGACTCCTGTATTTACCATATTTACTAAACTAGCTCTTAAAATATNGAATTTTAACTTTTTAAACTCAAGCATCTCAAGCATTTTGAGCTTCAAAATCTCAAGCATCTCAAGCGCTTGAGCGTTTTTTTGTTAGTGGAAGTACTGAGTTTGGCATATCAATGCCCAGAAATCGATTTCCCGACTCCTGTATTTACCATATTTACTAAACTAGCTCTTAAAATATCATAAAAATATAAAAAGCTATATAAATTCCAAAACCTCCCCTTACGTTCAAAACGTAACATAAATCTTCACGTAACGTCACAAAAAATATCCTACAAAATTTGGTTATGTTCAATAGACATATCATTGTCAAAAATCTGATAATCTCTGTCGATTTGTATAAAGAACAAATACACAAAAGTCCAAAAACTACGCCTTTTGCCTAACTCCCCACTACTCCTCATGGTACAGAGTCTGTTAAATATGTTATCTCGGAAAATAAAACATCCCTGGAAATTCATCCACCCTTAAAAAATCACTCAAAAATTTAAGAGAGTTCAAAAAGCGCAACAGTTTGATGAAATCTTTTAGATTAAAATTAGATTTCCTATGACACCTTCAAGATTATCTTCAAAATTAAAAAAGCAACAAAACCTTATCATAAAATATTGTAAATCAAATAGAATTTACAAAAAATAAACAGAAATAAATCGAAATCCTCTCTTGAGTGTTTTCCATCGCACTCACTCTTACTGCTCGTTTGTTCCGATACGATGGAGTGTTTCGTTAGAGTGCGTCGATGAGTGAGTTCGTTCGATGTAGACGATTAGCACTTATCAGTTGGAAGAAATTTCTTCAGTTTCGGTTAGAGCGTTGTAGTGAATTGTCTCGATAGCCGGACGGAAGTATCGAATTAAAAAAGAAGTAAAATAAGTGTCGAGTGAAATTTCAAAAGTATATCAAATATAATCCTTGAGGAAATTCTGTTGATTAAGTGGAATGTGTGTGAATAGTGTCGTTTAGAAAAGAAAAAAAAGNTCAGTTTCGGTTAGAGCGTTGTAGTGAATTGTCTCGATAGCCGGACGGAAGTATCGAATTAAAAAAGAAGTAAAATAAGTGTCGAGTGAAATTTCAAAAGTATATCAAATATAATCCTTGAGGAAATTCTGTTGATTAAGTGGAATGTGTGTGAATAGTGTCGTTTAGCTAGGAAAAGAAAAAAAAANGTTAGAGCGTTGTAGTGAATTGTCTCGATAGCCGGACGGAAGTATCGAATTAAAAAAGAAGTAAAATAAGTGTCGAGTGAAATTTCAAAAGTATATCAAATATAATCCTTGAGGAAATTCTGTTGATTAAGTGGAATGTGTGTGAATAGTGTCGTTTAGAAAAGAAAAAAAAGGAAAAAAATAAATCTGAGAAAGTGAAAAGTGTGAGCCTTGAACCCACCTTTTGTCGTCGAAAAAAATATTGTCATATTTATATATCAGTATCTATCAGTGATTGTTGTTCATTCTAATTATTATCTTTTCGATGCTGTTCTGTTACTTGACTTAACCTAAGGCGCTTAGGATGGATCTTTTCGAATAAACACAGCAAAAAAAGTAGGTGAGAATTATTTATAAATAAAACAAAAAGCCACACATAGACATCTTCATCATCAACGTTCTCGTCGTCGTCGTTGTCGGATTGAATAGCCGTAGCGCAAAATAACATTTTATACAAAATGATAAGATTATTTTTAGTTGGAATATATACTAAGTTTGTGTTTTTGTTAGTATTTGATTGAATTTTTGCCGTAGGTCAAGAACTTGAACGAACGTATTTCCTTCGCGTTGCGTATACGCTGTGATTCCCTGGGAGTTAATGATGGTACAACGTTTTCGTGTAGACCATTTTATTGATCCAAGAATATGATAAGCAACAAGGTGTGTGTCTTGTCGGTGTTTTTCTTTTGTAAAGTTGTCTTCGTTCACTGATAAGAAAAGGTAATGAACTGAACTTAAGATTCTTTCTTGTGGAATTTTATGTCAAATATTTTATGTGGGGCTTAAATCGATGTGAATCTGGTTGCTACGAATTTTATGGCAATATTTTGTTCTCAATAATTATAATTTAACCTTTCGGCTTTTTTTGTTTTCTTTGTATAATATTTTTGGAATTGTCAACAATTGGTATTTCTGGAATATCTTTTATTCTAAATAATATCGAGGAAAAACTCAAGCTGAGTTAGCCATATTGAAAATGTTTTAATGTGCTCAAGGACTTTTGAACTTTATTTTGTTTTAAAAGATTGGAAATTGTCATATAAAACATATCGAGAAAAAAAACCACTGAATTTGAAGGGATTCGAACCCTGAAAAAGCCTAGTTGAAGAGTAATTTTTATCTTAATTGAAGAAAGCTTTAGAGTTGTCAAGAAACCTCGAAGTTATATAACGGAGTTAAAAAAGGAGGGAACATTTACTTAGGAGACTCTCGTAATTGGTGTTTATACTTTTGTTAAAAGCCTTATTTATATTGTTCGATATTTCTAATTCAAATATCTTCATTACTAGTGATGGCTCTGAATAAAATGTTCACATATCAAAATAACACTTGAAATAATTTAATTTTATAGATTTGTATACAATAAATGCAATAACATTTTAGTATATTATATTATATATGCTATTTATAAATTAACATATTGCAATTATAGATCAAAAACAGTTTGTATTTGAAGTGCTCCCCATTAAAGTAATTAAAAATTCTTTCAAGACAATCGAAAAACATTACAAAATGATTTTTTTACGAGTTGTGATTTTATTCGTAGTCAACACTGAAGAAAGTTTTATTAAGATTTCGTTCCACTTTGTTCAAATACGTTAAAAGTTACCTCCAAAGTATATCAAGATAGAAAGTAATAATATTAATTATTTTTTAGAATTTAAATTGCTTAAAATTTTTTGAGACTAAATCTTAACATAATAAACAATTGTCTCTATATTTTTGAATTTATTAATTACTAGCTTATTTTTTTTCTATTAGCATTATTTGTATCTGAAATGTTTTATGGCTATTTTCTTTCTTTTATTTATTGTAAAATATTTGTTTTATTTTATATATTTTTTTAAAATTTTTGAATGTATTTATTGTTTTAATGGAGGATTTTTTTTCCTACTTCTTCTTTTTGCAATTATTGCAAAATATTATAATATTTTTATTTCTTTTTAATATTAACATAATCTTTTTCTATATTTTTTATTATATTGTTTTTCTATTTGTAATTATTGTATAAACTATTTTCTTTTATTAATTCTTGAGGGTATTTATTGTTTTGATGTAGGAATTTTAAGTTTTTAATTTGTTCTTTCTGGATTTTTTTTTAAATTTAAAATTTTTTTAAAATTATTTAATGTTTATATAATTTTTTTATATTGAAAATATTGGTATATATTGTATTATAGTTTGGACGAAGTTTATTGTTTTTTTACTTATTTAAAAATATGCTTGTTTTTTTATTATTAATTTTAATATTAGCGCTATCTGTTTCTGAAATGTTTTATTGTTATTTTATTTTTTTTTTATTTATTGTAAAATATTGTTTTTTTAATTTTATTTTAAATGTTGTTTAATTTTTGAATGTATTTGTTGTTTTAATGAAGGAATTTTCATTTTTCACTCTGCTGTTTTTTGTAAATACTATAATATTATTATTTATTTCTTTTTAATATTTTGTGTATTGTTTTTCTTTTCGTAATTATTGTGTAAAGTGTTTTCTAATTTTTTATGGTATTTATTGTTTTGATGTAGACATTTATTTTTTCTGGATTTCTTAAAAATTATTTAATGTTTATGTAATTTTTTAATATTGAAAATATTTGTTGTTTTGATAAAGCTGAAGGATTTCTTTTTGGAATTTTTGGACCTATTACCATTCAAGAAATCGATTGAACAGACGTTTCGTGACTCCTCTCAAAATTCCTTCCAACAATAAAAAAAATTTGGACATGGAACTATTTCTGACATCTCGGAGCCTTTCCCATGCCTGAAATTGATTCTATATTTATTTCCTAACCATGCATTGTAAACCACATAATTGGAATACGGAACCGTTTCTGGAATCTTAGAACTCTACCCATATTGTAAAAGACAAAGTTTTCCACGGAATTGTTTCTGGAATCTTGGAACCTATCCCATCCCAGAAATCGATTCTACATAAATTTCCTAGCTCCTCTTTATATTCTCATTTCAACGATACCCATATTGTCAAAAATTGCCAACGGAACTTCTAACTCTTAAAATTCCCCGTATAACGATACCCATATTGCATATATTCCCAAAGAAAAATTATTTAGAATAGAATATTTTTTAAAATTAATTTTAATTTTTTGTTTCCGTTACAAATTTAAAAGTGGTATAATAAAAACACAAATAAAAAAACAAGGAATTTTTTGGTTAAACGTAATTATTTATAACTATCAAAATCTTGAAATATAAGATATAACAAATCAAAATTTTTAGACTTTAAGAAAGCTCTAAATTTAATTTAATTTGAAAAGTTACAAATAAATATTTTCAAAAATATTAAATCTAGAAAATGTCTAAAAATAAATTTTGCTTTCAAAAAAGCTTAGGATTTTAAATTTGGTTTTTTTTTATATTTATAATATTTGAAAGTAAATTTTTTTAAAATAAAATGTCTAAGTTTTTTTTTTGTTTTTGCAATTCAAATTATTTTATAAGAATAATTAATTCTTAGAATTGTAAAATATTTTTTTTAACACAAAGATTCATTTTTAAAGTTATATGTTTTTTTTTTGTTTAAAATATAATTTCCAAAATATTGTTAGAATTGCAGTTCCAATTCAATGTTACTTTGTACCTTTGAAATAACTTAACAGGAAAGTGCATTAAAATATAAAAAAATATTGTTTTTTGTTAGTATTGACACTTTAATATTTTGAAAAGTTTTGAAAGCTCTAAAAAATGAATTTTTTTTATTTTGAATTAATCAAAATATTTAAGAGTTTAAAATATTGCATCACTAATAGTTATGGAATTTTTAATAAATTTTCAATATCAGTTTAGTTTGATAAACATTTTAAAAATCCCTAAAACGAATGAAAGCATCCTCATTTTCCAATGAGGAACCGTTTCTTTAATCTTGGAACTTATTCCCATTCCAGATTGGTTAGATATACATTTTCGGACTCCGCACAAGATTTCCCGTTTTAATCCCATTTTCATCTTAGAAATCGATTACACATATATAAACACATTCTATATAAATTATCTTATGATTTCTTACCCACTATATAAATTCTTCTCAAAGAAAAAACCCTAGGTAAGAAATTTTCAATTTGCATACTATTCAAAAAAAGAAAGCAAACAAAATTATGTTATTGCTCGAACCTCCCGAATAGAAATAGAGAAGTATGCTTTGGAAATAAAACAAATCAATATTCCAGAAGATAAAAAACAAAATTGCAATTTTTTCGGGATTAAAATCTATATGATCAAAAACACACATATTATTCATGTCAATATTTGAAAGTCAATCAGTTAAAAATCCTTACTGGAAAAAAATGGCCAATAAATAATTATACTGCGGGATTCTCTAAGCCATCCAACAACCAATATTTCCCCACAAAGAATATACCAACCCTTTAATAACACTGTATAGTAACACAAAAAATAAAATAGTAACAAAATCCATATTTCAAAAATATTAAATTCCATGGTTTCATAAAACCACATATTTACAAAGGCCATTGAAATGATTAAGAGAATGACTAAACGTTTAAAATCTGAAGTTTGCTGAAAAATCACTAAATTTGAATTGGTAAACTTTTAATTTGACAAAAAACTTTTCTCATTAATTTTGTTTGCTGATGTTAATTAACTCAACGGTTTAAAAACACTGTCGATTGAAATTAATTTTGAAGTACATATGTTTTTAAGTATTGAGTTTTTTTTATCTTTGAACTATGAATTTAAGGTTTCATTCAAAATAAATATAGAAATCAAATAAATTTATTCATAAAACATGTTTTTACAACAACAATGCATTTGTAAAATCACACTTCGAGTAAATGTCTTTTAAAAAGAACGATTGCGAACTACTTCGTCGGTTGAATAAACGAACAAAGACTAAAATGTGTAGAATTTATTGATGTCATATCGAAATAGCTATATTCAAGAGTTAAGAGAAAATCAAATCAATCTAACGAAAGGTTACACGAACCTGAAAGTGGTTATTGCGAACTACTATAGATTCTATAGATTAATATTGCTTGATTGAATTATATAGTTTTTTTGCTATTAAAGAAATTCATTGTAATTTTTTTTCATCTATAAATCACTATAAATTGTATCATATGTTCAAAGAGTGAGAAGTTTCCCTATTCCTCATCATTTAGAAATTCCAAAAATTAATTACGGTTGGAAGTTTTTACACACGGTATCAAACTATTGGAAAATGTTTCTGATTAATTACTTTCAGTAGTTTTCCACACTCCTCATTGATATGAATGGAGAATGATTGGAGATTCCACATAACTCTCGTAACTTAATAAGTCTGTTGATTTTGTGATGAGAGATTACTTTTAGTAGAACAATACAAACATAATATGAACTTATATTTCACGTAGTCCTTTCAAAATTAAATTTAGTGTCGATATGTTTAAAATTATCTCCAATATCTTCAGAGCACTTTGATTATCTTAATGTTAATTTGAAGTTTTTCTAGTAACGAGCAAATCCACTTTGATTCTTTTGAAGCTTCAGATATGCTTCGCAAGATGACAATGCAACACAAGTTTTCTTTCTACAGCTCCCACTGATTGAACCCCCATTGAGCATAAAAATGAATACACTGATTGAGTTTCGGTCAGTTTTACTTTCGGTCCAATTAGAATCATCATTTAGTTCTGCTGTAGATGAACTCAATTTTAATTTCAACTCTGAATTTTCCTCAAAGTATTTGATTACCCTTATCACTTCTATCCGGTCTTGTATTTATTGCAAAATAAAGTAATCATCCTATAGCCTGTTGGTTGGTCATCGTTCAGAAGAATATCCGTATCATTTGCCTCCGACTTCGCAAAGCAATTTGTGAAATCTTAACATCGTTTAGACCGACATGTCTACTACAGATCTACTTCAGAAGAAGAAATGAACGCTTAATTTCTCCAACAGTCTCCAACTATGAATGTTTTGTAAGTTTTCTATTCCTAGTAGTTTCCGAAAAGAATACACCCCTGCTGCAACAAAGACAGTGACAGGGGCTTTATGTGGACGAATCCAGGATCCTAAAACAGCAAAGATTCTTTTGGAGTTTCTGGACGAAGCGAGAAAGGAGAAATGGATGTCTGCAACGTCAAGCATTGAAATCCACATTCCAGCCCGAAAACTTTGGGGTCTTTTTAGGAAACTTGGCGTAGCCAACCCTCAGTTCCATCAAAACCGACAAACCATTCAAAACCTTATCGCTGCTCGCATTGTCAAATTTTCCAAATTTGAAACAGGTTCCTTGGCTCTAACGGATTTTATTGAGGACGGCTAACAAAAGCGTTTGAAGACGGCCGTCACCTTTGCGATCTAACTGCAGTCTATGACAGAGTATGGAGAAAAGGTATGATCTTCAAACTCATGAAAATTGTTCCACGTTTGAAGGTTTGTTCAAAAGAAAAAGACCAGAAACAATATCATACTGAAACTAGGTGGTTCATCCTGTGGTGCCGATGCCAACTGGCTCAGCACATCTGCATTATCTCTAGTCTATTTTGTTCAAAAAAGGACCAACTTATTCTGCACGATGACATCAAAAACCCTCAAAGACTTCGCTCCAGCTCTCCACCCTTATGGTTCTGGCTAGACAACTTAAAGAACAAAATGTCAACATCCATTATGCGTGGGATGATCCAGCATTATCCAGCATTATATTTACGACCACAACATGTTCGAAAACTAGACAACATTTATTTTTGATCGATATCTATTATAACAGCGAAGTTATAGCTATTTAAATCTCAAACATATTTTCCTTAAGTGTACCCATACTTTTGACCGGTAGTGTAGATGAAGTACAATTTTTTGGAACATTATGAAAAATATGGAGATATGCAGGCTCATTTACATGTCCTATTGCGATCCCCGCGGAGCTTGTAACCCGATCTAAAAAGGGAACATTTCTTCTAGACTACTTAAATTTAAAATAAATGTTTTGATTTCAGCAAACTGAATTCCTCTTGTTCTATAAACGAGTTCTTAAATCTAGGCCAAGTGGTAGGCACGCATGTAAAGACACCTACTAGAGTTCTTGTTCTTCGCTTGCTGTTTCCCAGGCATTCTCTGGTCTTCTTTTGATCAGCCATCGATCGGCTAGAACAGTCTGGAAATAGTGTAGCCATCAGAGCCTAACCATATTCTTTCCCATTCCTTATGAAGCTGTTCATTATCTATCCTTTCACAATAACTTAATGGCGGGTGTGATTCTAGAGATATGCTTAGATTTGTATCATTGACCATTCTTATCTATCTGCCTTATCGTTACCCTTTTAATTTGTGTGCCCAGGTACCCAGCTGATTCGGAGATAACTTTCTACATTACTCTATTAACTGACCTGTGCTTTGTGGATTCTGCTACCTACAATACAATAATCAATGCATGTCATGTAGATTGGAAAAAGAAACAATTGATAATTTTCTTGGGCTATGCCCATCGTTGAACGATACATACAAATCTACAGGGATTATCCGATTTTGATCAAATTTGTAGTTTGTGTTCCTTGAAATCTTGGACAGGTCGTAGGCTACGTTACGTGAAGGTTTATTTTACGTTTTTAGCTTAAACGTAACCACTTTAGAACATAGTTAATTTGAGTATCGTTGGACGTGGAATTTCAAGAGGAGTCAGGGTATGGGTAGGATATCGTTGGACTGGGAATTTGAAGAGCTGGAAAATTAAAGTGTAATCGATTTCTGGGGTGGGAATAGGTTCCATGATTAAATTAGCGTTCCGTGGAAATTTTTTTGCTTTTCACAATATGGGTAGGGTATCGTTGGACCGGGAATCTAAAGAGGAGTCGATAAATTTATGTGAAATCGATTTCTGGGATGGGAATAAGTTCTAAGATTCCAGGAACGATTCCGAGTAAAAATTTTAATTTAATCTTGAGAGGAGTTAGAAATATATATGTTTACTCGATTTCTGGGATGGTAAAAGTTCCAAGACTGAAGGAACTGTTCCCTATTGGGCAATATTTTTTAAAGATATTGTTGGACGGGGTTTATATTGAGAGAAGGCAAGCATGATGTGTGAAATCGATTTGAATAGTCTGAGTTTTAGCGATTTTGGTTCCTTGAAGCCTGGAATATACGATATAGCTTATTAAATATTAAGCGGCTTCATAGAAAATCCTTAATCTTCCGCAAAACAAAAAATACCCTCAATATTAAAAAAAAACTAAATAAAAAAATACAGAAACAGCTAGCTAAGTACAAAATTCCTTCATCAAAACAATAAATACCCTCAAGAATAAAAAAAATAAAGAAGAAATAAATCAGAAAAACAAACAACATTTAAAATTAAAAAAAAAACTAATTAAAACAAATCTAGAAACAGCAAAAAATTTAACTCCTTCATCAACACAATAAATACCATCAAGAAATAAAAACAAACAAAAAGAATATTTAAAAAAAAATAGAAAACAAAAAAATCAGCCAAATAATAAATACAATATATATTAAAATTATAATAAAATACAAAATAAGTGAAAGGAAACATCTTTCAAATTTAGTCAAGCAAATAATGCACAGTGAAATTTAAAAAGGAAATATAATAATAATAATAA
>JXPG01002858.1:0-19702 GCA_001015175.1 Megaselia abdita | reverse complement strand
GTCAGTAATGGTAATGGCATCAATATTAGCGACATCTACTTTTTTTAAAAAGCAACTTTTATTTTTCCAATCTTTTTCCAATAACAGACAGCTCATCACAGACTCATTCAGAGCAAGAGGAGAAACTGACTGATTTTGAAAGGCGGTAAATACATAGGAAGCAAATAATCATTAATGTCACTGTTCCACCTTTCGCCACCTTTGGCTCGTTGTGTGAATTAGTTTAGTTTTTATAAAATATGACATACACTCGTTTAAATATGTACTATACACATTATTTTAGACTTTAAATTGTATCAAATAATAAACTACGGACAACAATTAAAATATATTCATTTTAATAAATAAAATGTGTCTGCACACAAACAAAATATGTACTTATATAGANAAATGTGTGCAGCACAAACAAAATATGTACTTATATAGACCAATTGTAGCTCACTTATTCCATCAAAATATGTGAATAAGTTTTGAATTTGAAATATGTTCTACTACAGTACTTTAAAAAAATTGTAGGGTATTATCTCAATTATTTGTTCGTATAACATATGCTATAGAGGCTTTTCTTTGTTTCCACTTCTAATTGTTGTAAAATATATTGTTGAATATTGTTAATAGTTGTATTTTATTTATTCTGTATTCCTCTAAATTGCTGTTCATTATTTTTTTTATATACTGTATTTATTTTTAAACTTTTGATGGTATTGTATGTTACATTTTTTTTCTTTCTGGAATCTTTGAAACTATATTTTTTTTTTTATTTATTTATTATTTTGTATTTTAATGAACGACATTTATTGTTTTCCTGAAGCTCATTATTTTTCAGCATTTCTTTAAAGGTTTTTTTTGAGAAAACAAATATAGGGTTTTAAATTTTTTCAAACTGCTTTTTAAAAATTTTAATTATTTTCATTAGAGCTACTAAA
Organism: Megaselia abdita; assembly: GCA_001015175.1. Lineage (NCBI taxonomy): Eukaryota > Metazoa > Arthropoda > Insecta > Diptera > Phoridae > Megaselia > Megaselia abdita. The sequence continues at coordinate 18,776 of JXPG01002858.1, read as the reverse complement.
ATTATTGTTTTCTTTTTAGTTCAAATTAAAAATAAGTTGAATAAAAGTTTGTGGTTTAATTTTTTCTTTTTATTTTTTTTATTGTTATTTTTTGAATGTGGGGTTTCAAATGTTTGGCAAAAAGTGATTGATTTTTTACATTTGTTTTTTGTTCTTCTTGTTATCACAAAATATTTTTTTAAAATAATTATTGAGTGTATTTATTGTTCAACAAATATTTATTGATATATTCTATGGAAATTCAAGATATCAATAATGAATATATAACAAACAATGTTTACAGTGCCGCATTTGGAATGTTAAGACCTATTGCTGAAAAAAAAAAACTACAAATTTCCAGACCTTACTTTACGTTTATGCTTAAAATGTACCGTAAACCCTTACGTAAGCTGCCTATGTTATGACCATTATTAAACGAATGGATATACTTAAGTTTGGAGCTTTCGTTTTCTGCTTTTAGGATTCTGAGTTTGATTCTCAGAGAACACGTTCCAAATTTTCTTATACACTTTTCTTCGTTGTGAGTCGAAGATACTATGCCATTTAATTTTTGATGAAATAAAATTGTACCTTGTTAAACACCAGAAAGCTTATCAGTGACTTTATTCAAAGGAAGAGTGAAAACTAGAGCGCTGTGTGAAAAGCAGCTAAATACATACAAATCAAACATTCCTTAATGTCACTGCTACTGCTAAGCAATTTTCAGTGCTTGTCTTCATACCTCAATCTAAAAGTCTATCTATCCCTTCCATATGTTTTTCAATAAATTAAAATCTTATGTACTTTGATACAAAAAAAAGTCATAAATTGTAATTTTTTATAAAGAAAAACTCAAATCCGCCTATAAAAATCTTGAAGTGCATCAGCTGTGTATGAGAACAAAGCTTGATTTTGCTGTTTTTCTTTCTACATTGTGTCGATTCGATGTTGAATGACGATGGATCGATGCATCGAATGAAAGAACGTACGAATGATCACTTTAAATGAAATGATCTCTGAAATATTGTATTGAATGCTTTTTCATTCAATTGCTTCGTTTTGTTCATTTTCTGTCTCAGGTCTTTGTGCATGTGCTCACTCAAAGAAAAAAGAAACAAATTTGTCTGACTCAAAAATCCCAACATTCATGATTTCTTAAAATCTTAACTTTAGGAATTAAAAATCATAGAAACGCAAAAAAAAGTCACAGCAAAAAAGTCCGCAGTAAACGCAGTTCTTAATAAATTTTCATTGTATTTGCAAGCGCTCCATAGCCTAGAGTTGAGAGGTTTGGAATGCTATACAGTAGGCGTGGGTTTGATGCGTATTATTTTAATTTCCTATTGAATTTTTAATTTTTTTCAAAAATCATAAGATTGTGTTTTTTGTGTACTTAATTTATGACTTTAGTTCTCGCGCCCGATTCTATGATTTTTAATTCATAATTTGAGACATGAAAGTCCTTCTTTTATGACTTTTTTTCTTTGAGTGCTGTGTGTGCTTGCTCGTACGAGTTATAGTTTATGTTTCTCTGTCTCGACTTACTCTCTCTTTTATGTGCCTTGGTACGGTTTGGTTTACTTCACTAATGCTATGATATTTTCGTTGGTTTTTCGTGATTTAATTGTGTGTTGGATGGAACGATTGTGTCGTCAGTTTGTTCTTATGGGACATTAATTTTAGCATTGAAGGTAATGGTTGATGGGTTTTTAGAAGGTTGTTGTTGGTTGTTGGCTTTTTCGTATATAAACTATAAGTACAAGAATAAATTCTACAACAAACGGATGCTGCTGTAGAGTGCCACATCAATAAAATTGTATAGCTTTGGACTTCACAGAGTTGAACTTTCAATCACGATTTGTAGAAACCTGTTTGGCTTGGCTTTGCTCTTGAACATCGATGGCTTTTTAGCTCTTAGCTATCTATTTATTCCACTTAGACAGATCGCAACATTGTCTGCACTGCACAGTTTAGAAGAAACACGTTTGGAAAGTATAAGGAATATGGGCGTATCACAAGTGTTTCTAGATCTCATAAATAATTTTAAGCGGTATCTAATTAGTAACTTAAACGGTCATTATTCACAACATTAGTAATCATATAGCCAAACCAATCCTAACGCCTTGAAGGCATAACAAGCTGTATATGAGTGTTTTTTGTTAACTTACAAAAGTCATTTGTTTCTGTCAATAAAGGTTTGACTTTTTGTTTTGTGACGGTTCGATTTGTTTTTTTAATGGATGGCATTAGAATGTATTAAGCTGATTAGTTTTTTGTGTATGCCAAAAAATAAACCCTAATAAGTTCAGTTTTAGAAATAATCGTATCTTAATTCAATATTTTTAAAGAAAATTTTAAGATACTGCAATTTAAAGTTTGTATTATGACTTTTGATCAAATATTCTGTATATAAGTTGTATGACTTGTAAAACTTGTTCACTTTTTGAACAGCTTTAAACTCTTACAGTTTTTAGGATATTTTATATTAAAATTGTCTAATACAAATTTGAATTTTTATCTAATCATAACTTGTCCTTAAAGGTTTCTGTAAAAAAAACATTAACATTTAAAACAATCTTTCAATTTCAATTTATTCCTATTAAAATAAAGAATGCTTACCACGAACATTACCATAAGATCTAAATATTTCCACGTTTTTAAATTAATTACAAATACTAAATATCCGAAGCGTTAATTGCTTCAAAAAATCAACAACAAATCACTCAAATCTAAGACGAAAACTCAAAAAAATCCAATTATGCAGATTTATTATTCATATCTAAGATAGTTTTTAACGAACTATAAAATTTAAATAAGCTCGTTTCTCGTTTGAGTGCGACTAACTAAAACTATTGAAATGCAACGAAAGATATGCAAATACGTTCGGTGTTGTCGTTGGAAAATTTGTTTGCTCTGACAATAAATCTTATTGACAGACAATTCTGTGTCTACCGTGATTAGATGACCTTCGGAGGTGTTGCTGTAACTCGTATAGTTCACGGATGTGGTGAATACGAATGCACTTTGAGTGGTGAGGAAAGTCTATGAAATAAGGCCATGATAAACAACTGCTATCTTTGTGACTTCTAACACAACAATCCAATTATAATGCAAATTAGTCATTATTAGTCAAATGGGACGGTTAGAGCAGTAGCAATAAAAGACGACAGGTGGAGATATAGTGAAACTTTATGGTTATGATTTTTTGCGGTTGGTTTCTTGTTTTGGCAATAAATATTAACCGTGTGCCGTCAAGTAGTGACCTTGAAATTTAGGTATTATTGTTATTTGATGTTATGGATTTTAGGGTATTGATATTGAACTTGATTTACGGTTTCGACTTTATTTTTGAAGCTATTTTTGGTGTCAGTTGTGTAGTTACTGGATTCGTTATATAATTGTTTGTTCTTTTAACTCTGTAAACTGAACGATGACATTTAAAACAAAGCACAACTATAAAAAAATATTATTTAAAAAAAAANTTTAACTCTGTAAACTGAACGATGACATTTAATACAAAGCACAACTATAAAAAAATATTATTTTAAAAAAATTTTTTTTTTGTAACTTGTAGATTTTTAACAAAAAATAAAACATTTCCAAGTATTAACAAACCATACCAAATAATTAAATATAAGTAACACTTCTTTCAGAAATATATTCTTAGTAGTCCCAAACACTGATTTTTAAACACATCAAATTAAAAAATTAAAAAATGTTTTAATGTTTTAGCTTTTTCTGGTAAATTTTCTAAGAAACTCTCCACAATGACTTTGAATTACGGCTTTCTTTGTTTTTCTAACCTTTGTGATTTTATCTAATCAAAATTAAAGAGTTTGAATTAACAAATATGGAGGTATTTTTTGTTATACTTTAATTTAATTGGACTAGATATATTCATATATTTATATCTTTGTCATCCTCGGACTTTTATATTGTCATGAAAGTTTTACAATTTCACTCAAAATAAAATCCCAAACCGAAACACTGAAAAACCAAAACACTTCAAAGTTACATTAAGGACAAAATTTTAATCAAATTTTATGCAAAACTTAAAAATAAAACATTGTGGTTCATTTTACCTTTTTAGTGAGCTCCACTTAATTTTTGTTAATTTAATGAAAATAAATTCTTTTAACAGATTTTAACCATAATTTTTGAATCGTGCATCCATAATTCATGATTTATAGCTCAAATTATGTTAGTTTAATATAGGATTTCCTTGTCATCTAATAAAACTTTATATTTTTCATTAACCAAATGAAGAAGGATTCATGTCATAATTGCCATGCAACTCTTTATACGAAATTTGTAATTATTATTATTTATTAGAGATTTAAATTAGACCTGGATTGGAAGGCTAGGCTTAAGCTTAAGGCTATTTTTTTCATTACTCAGGCAAAAAAATAATATGTTTCAGTGAATACTTGCATTCTTTAAGTGAACAAATAAACATTAAACGCATATACCTTTTTTTTTAGACAAAATAGGTAATATTTTTTATATTTAGTGGTTTTACTAGAATGGTCATAGATAAAAAAGGAGCAAATTCTCGCAGCTAAATTTTGCAGGATCGATTCAGAATATACGGAAGTACAAATCATGAAAGAACTGTAAATGTAATTCACTGGAATGTTTTAGATATTACTTTAAACTTGAGTTTTAAGGAAAAATCCACCTCTTCCGTGAACCGACCCATAAAATTTTGTAAAAGGTAAAATTGTATTTTTTTTCTTAAAATCCTCATAAAAAAATGTTTGGAGAGTACAAATCTATTTACGAAACTTAAATATCTTCTACTAAAACTGTGCAACATTATTTTGAAAATGACCCTAAATTTACGCCCAACTTAAAGAAAAATATGATTTTTTGACTTTAATGCTCAATTAAAAATCAGCGGTTTCATATATAACCGAAAATTTCACGATTGCTGATGTTTTGGAATGTCTGTAGCAAGACCCCATAAAAAATCGAAAAAAGAAAGTCGATTAATAATTGATTGTTTTTTTCAATCTATGTATATTTTTTATAAATGTTTATTAAAAAAAATATATAATAAAAAAAAAAAATTAAAATTTTTGTATTTTTAATTCCAATAATCTTGTTAAATTTAACTTTTTTTTTGTTTATATTATTAATATATAATACAAATCTATATTTATTTTTGAACATTTTCTTGACTTAATATTTTTGAAAATAATTATTTTTAACTTTTTGAATTAAATGAATTGTTTTCTTTAAATTTCAAAATTTGTATTTATTACTTTTTCAATATTTTTAAAAATTATTATTTTGTTTTTAAATTGGTTATAATATTTTTTAAATTTAATTTAACAATTTTCAAATATATAATGGGAACAAGTTATTGTCTAAAAAATATGACCGAAGAATTTTTGTTTATAATAATAGTGTCAGAAGTAGCTTAGCGCAAGCTTACTAGTCTTAATAGTCCATTAAAAAAATAAAAATAAAATAAAAAAATTATTTTCGAAAATACTTAAGAAACACAAAGAGAAAAAGTGTTTATTATTCTATGGTTTAATCTCAAAAAAACACTATATAAATGTTAAAAAAAATATTCGTTGTAACGTAACTGATCAACGTTGGAAATAACGGTTACTTTAAGCAAATTGAGATAACGTAACGAATTAAATAAGGTTATAATTGTTGAGGATTGATAGGTTTTGAACCAGCATGAAAATAGTTATAATTGAGCTTTGGTTTTTTTTCGCTATTTCAAAAATAGGAATTGCTTTGTATAATAAAGATAACACTCATTATGATAATAGATAATAACACGCTTATGATGGACACATTTTGTTGATGCAATAGTTTAATCATTGTTCATATTCCACATATTTATTTTCTCATAGTAGGAAAAAACAATTACTTCTTTCTTAGTAATATTTAATATTTTTTAACAAAAACAAAATATTAAACCTTTCTAAACTCAGTAGTAAATACTTTTAATATTAGTCAACTTTACTAATACAAAATACATTTTACTTCCTTGTTATGATGTCACTCAATCAAATTAATTGTAGAACTTTTATAATTTCAGAAAAAATTTAAAACAAATTACAATCTTTATAAAATTATAATTAGAAAAGTTAATCAAAATTTTATCAAATTTTTATTTTATATAGTTGTAGTTTCTACATTTTACAATTTATTTGTTTTTAGTGTAAATATTCCTATCAATGTGGAAAGAAAAGGTGTATTCGAAACCGCGTATAAAAATGGACCCNACAATCTTTATAAAATTATAATTAGAAAAGTTAATCAAAATTTTATCAAATTTTTATTTTATATAGTTGTAGTTTCTACATTTTACAATTTATTTGTTTTTAGTGTAAATATTCCTATCAATGTGGAAAGAAAAGGTGTATTCGAAACCGCGTATAAAAATGGACCCAATTGAGATAACTTGTATTCATTCGTCAAGTCTGCCTGTTTCCTCCGTCTTAATTAATATGATATATAATATATTAAAATATATAATATATAATATATTAAAATATATAATATATAATATATTAAAATATATAATATATTAAAATAATATATGTGAACAAAACTCTTTAAGAGTTGAAATCTAATAAAAAACCAAGAAATTAATACTCAAATGTGACCAACATCGAAGCATTAATCTGACTAATAAATTCTACTTTCAATCGATTCAAACCAATTGATATAAATCTCTTCAAGCAATGCCAATACTCTCAAGTGTATTTCAATCGATCAACCAAATAACCCAGTTTTAAAGTAAGTAATAAAATGGCACAGGAAATTAATAATGATTTGCAGATAATTTCATTAAAAAAACAATAAATATAGCAAAACTTTTTCTTTCTTTGTCTTAATTGCCGGTGGCTATAGCCAAACACCAACTAAAGTTGCTAGATCTACTATTATTAATTTCACTCCATTCTCCACTGTTTATAATTAAATTTCGACATTGAATTATCTAGTCTTTTCTACTTAAACATAGGTTTAGTTACATATATGGAGTGCGTAGATTAGTAGTTGGTGGATGGATAAGCGTACGGAAAACATATGCAAACTTGACTTTGATCTACAATCTTTAAGATGTAATTAGTTTGGCTTAATGGTTTTGGTTTAACTTAAGAGCGTGTAATTTTGTGCAACTTTGGGAAGAAAGTAAGAGTTCATTAAATATGATATTTCTTGTGGTACTAACTTTACTAATTACATATTTAAGTGAGCTAGCCAAAGGTAGCTCGTAAATGTGGTTTAGTTATTGGTTTGGGAAACTTTTTAAGAGGTTTTTTAGAGCAATGGGGTCTTTGTTTTTGCGTTTTTGGTGAGTCTTCCCTTGTCTGATTTTCTATTCAGTATTTAAGTAAGATTTTATCTTTTATTTTGTAATTTTATTATGAAAATTATTATTACACATATTTATTATTTGTATAAATTTAGAGGCAATCTGGAATATATTTCCATCACAAGTCAAGAACAATTAATACCGAACACTGAATGAATATTAGAACACTGAACACTTAGAAGCTGATCAACAGCTTGTAATTGAATCAATCAAAACTAAACTTAATATTTTACTATATGGCGCGCAACAGCTTTGCTGGGTCTTGCATATACAGATTAGAACTAAACTTAGAAAGAAAGGAAATCGTCGCGCTCAAATTCTGGAGATACGTCGTCTATGGAAATTGGTGGTGATTCGTCTCAAGAACAGGGGAAGAAAATAGCCGATGATATTTCAATGGCTGGAGTAGCAAAAATGGAAAGTGAACTAACGCAACAAAAAATCAAGGACTTAATAGTGGCAAAGTTTTTTATTCTACATTTGGATAGGTTGCTTCCATCGAACCTAATATAGACTTAGTATATAAAACGCAAGATGGATGGTGCTTGCGGTCTGTCTGAGCAGAAGCCTTCGAAACTCTCAGCTGCTAGGACTGCAATGGCGGTGGAAGTTCTATTGCACTTTTTCTATGATTCGGGAGAATCAGACATTCACCATCTCAGCAGTGCTCAATTCTTCTTCGTCGACGGAAAAAAGGCTTCAGTTTTCAAAACGCTGGAGATCAGATGATGTAGTAACTGGAAAGCATTTCCACACATCATTCGATAAAAGTGACAAGGAGATTGTAGTTGCGAGTGTTAATCAGAACGGCTGATGTGACTACGAAATGTCGTGGAAATGTGGAAGAAGGGGGAATCGCTCTTGATGGAAAAATTATTTATATGGCCAAGCGAGCGGATGCCACTCGACCTCTTTTTGAATGTGCTCTCTGGTAGATGACGTGCGGAAACGGTTGATTCATGGCCAAAAAACTTTGAAACGAAACTGAGTGCGAGGTCCCTGAAACTGCACTTCTTAAGTTTATTCCTCCAAAAGCTTGGTTGTGTGCTCCTTGTTCACTAATTCCATAGAATCAACCTTCTCCACAGTAGAACATCTTCGACTATCCTGATGGATATACTCACCAAATCAAATATCACGGTGGCTTTGATACAGTAACCATGGGTTGATGTAGTGGTACGATCTGTGGACATAATATCATGGACTTGATTGATTTTATGAAAGTTATAGGTAAGAAAAAAAAACCTGTATTTTAATAAGGAAAAATATTAACTTTCTTGATAATTACTGTGATGAAGATTTCCCAGCTTTTTTGCTTGAAATGAAGGTGAAAACCCCGTCTGATTTTGTTCTGCTTACTGTCCTTATGAGGAGCTGGACTTTGTGAGGACAGCAAAAGAAACTAAATGGATTTCTGTCATTGGATATGATGCGAATTAAACAACATCTTTTTAAAAGTCTCTTCTAAATATTCAGTTCAAAGGCAAGATAACAAACGGCCGCCTTGGTGGAGTCAAGAAATAGGACATAGTATGAAGGAAGCCAGGTCAGCATTGAATAGAGCCAAGTTTTCTAATTATTCTTTTTCTTAGAATGAGTATAAAGCTAAACATAAGATACTCAAATGCTTGCTTAGGAAATGTAAGAGGGTCTCATGGAGGTCGGTTTGCGGTCCCAAGATAGGGAAAGTAAGCCACACTAGCGCAAAGGACTATAGACTTACAGACTAATGTATTCCTGCTAAATACGTTAGAAAGACTAATTGATTTAGAAATAAGACCAAGCTTACCTCAAGGACTGTTGGCCAAATCTCAACATGCATGTAGGGGAGGTATTCAGAAGCGTATCTGCATGAGGTTGCTAGTTTTATTGAAAATGGTATGAATTAATGGAATTGAGGGATCATTTAACAATGCTAACTGTTTAAGCTACACTCGTGGGCAAATGGGATTAGGGGTCAATCCAGCTAAGACTGAGATGGTGCTTTTTACCACTGAGCACAACGTGCCTATTTTCAAAACACCAATCATGGTTGGAGAGAGTCTCAAAGTATCCAATAAAAACTTTTGGAGTCTTTTTTAATATAGGAAAATGAACACAAAATAAAATTACTCTAAAAATAAAAAAAATATTTTTGAAAACTTCTTACAAACCAAGACTTCTTGCTGCATAAACTTATTCTCATAAACTATTCTCAAAATGAGTCAGGAATCAGTAGTTAATTTCAAGAGAATCAAGACTTTCCAATATTGAATTAATATTAATTAATTAAATTAATTAAAAGATCTTTCGAAAGATAAGGTAATACTTCCCAAGTAGATTACACACTGAATCTCTCTATTCCAAGTACTTCTCAATCGTTTTTTGATTAATCGAATACATTCTCTCTATTTCAAGTATTCCTCTTCAATCGTTTTTTGATGAATCATATACGTTCTCTCTAGTTCAAGTATATTATATATATTTCAGTATATTTTCAGTTTGATTCTCTTTTTCTTTGAATTCTAGAGGTGTTTTATTTTGTGTGACTTATACATATGGTTCGCTGGTATGATGGAGAACCACGAATAAAAGATATTTGAAGAATAAACTGAGGTCGGTTCAGCAGCTGCCATGCACGTGACATCCACACTTCAACTCCAAACTTCTTTTGCGACGTCTTTTCCGTCAAGGGAGAGGTGGAAACGGAATGAAGTAATGGAAAGCACGATATAGAGGTATTCACTGACGGTTCTAAGGTGAAAAGTGGCACGAGATCTGTGGTGTTTCAGACTCGGAGACAAAACAAGCTTATTTCAAGCAGAGCTAACGAAAGCTGCAGGGATGTTTCACTCAAAGAAATTATATGAATTTTTGGTGGATGTCGTACCCAAAATTATGGATATTAATCATATATGGATGTTGTGATTATAATTTTGTTAACTGCATGCAACTCATGGTTATGACAACCATAATATGGACAGCCACGGCTCGGTTCATAATTATGGATTAAGCATCCATATCATAGACGGAGCATCCATAACTATGATCGAAAAAATATCTTTCTTACTCTTTCTAATGACGGTTAAAAATCGTTTTCAATTTGAACTTCTTCTTTCTCATTGGCTGCAAAAATTCTTGTTAATTCTCATTGGTTTGCAAAAATGTAAACAAACTTTATTATAAAAACACTTCTTTGAGTGTTTGAATACCAAGGCAGCTATAAAGTCTATGCCGTACGAACCTAAACGAATTGTGCGGAAGTAATAGAACAATCTCATGTTGGATTCCTGGACATACTGACTTCAAAAAATTTGACGAGTTGAGGATCTGAAACCATAAGCCTCAAGATTTTGGCAGAGGTTCTTCCTACTATCAGTAGCAAATATTTTGAGATAGACCAACTAAAATCGCTGCAGAAGACAAGTGGAATGATTCTCTGTCTAGCTTATATACAAAAATGTTCTTCAAGTGATATGATATGGGCAAAACAAAACTCCTTCTGAAAGAAAGCAGGAAAGGTTTAGGAAAGCTCATAAGTATACTGCATAGGTATAGATATAGATTGAAGCGAGTTCACGCAACATATCCTTTGTCAGTGTGAGGCTATTACCAGGAAAAGGCTTAGTATTTTCGGTGCCTATTTTTTCGACGTAGAGGAAAATTTGTCTCATATTCGACTGCAAGATCTTAAGAAAACCCTAAAAAGACTCGATTTTTTCAGTTGAATATTATCTGCAAACCTTTTATTTTCAGCGAAGCTAATTATGAAGAATTTAGAAAGGTTCATATACTGATCAGCAGAGCGAAGAGAAATTTGAACATTTTTTCGATTCAACTCAAACAATTTGTCATTTCGACAAATTTGTAAATAAAATATTGTTATCAAAAATTCTAAAATCTTATTAGTTACTCAAAATAAACCCATTTGTACTTAAGCCACCAATAATAACCACATAATGCAGTTTCTTCACTCTCCTTCCTCGAAAACTAATCAACCATCCACCTTTTGATATCTTGAAACAAGCCGCCACCAGCTATGAAGCAGAAATTCCGCACTGCAATTTATGATTAGCTAATAATCAGCCAATTAGATTAGGCTCGCCGTGAGTCAGTTAGCACAATCCTTGTTCAATCAAAATGTTACACAACCCTCTTGAGTAAATTGACAACAATTTAAAGACAAGAAAATGTTACGTATGTGTAATTACTTAATGTAACTCGATCTCTTTGTTTGTTGGTCTTGTTGTCTACCATGCTATGCCATGTCATGCTATAGAACAATAAACGTTTGTTTCGTTCAGCTATATTGTCCATTGATTAAATGTTTTCGCTCGTTCGCGGTTTGAATTGTGTCTCATTTATAAAAGCGATGTTCGAGTTCGAAGTGAGTAGGATTTTTCTGAGGTAAAAATGCCACAAAACACGCAAGAATAAGAAGAGTTTTAGCACTGCGAGAAAGGTTTTGTGTTAAATGTCTATCCGTTCCTTTCTTCTTATTTAGTTTCATCCAATCAATTCGCGTAAAAAAGAAGATGTCGAAGAAAGACTATGTAGTTTTTAAATATAAAAAAGACGACCCGAAAATGTCTCCCACTGCACAGGATCATTATATCGTTCGTAACATGTCGTGCTGTTTTTTTGCTTTTACGTTTACACAAGACAAAACGAAAGTGATTATATGGAAAATGTCATAAATACTTACTTCTTCTGCTCTTGGTACGCGTTGAATCTCAGGATGATCTCTTTTTGTTTGGACGGCTAATAAAAGTCACACCATCTGAAAGTGGATCGAAATGGAATATATTATTCATTTGCGCTACTTTCTATTGAATTGATAATTGTCAAGAGTTTTTCTTTTTTTCTTAACCATNTGATTATATGGAAAATGTCATAAATACTTACTTCTTCTGCTCTTGGTACGCGTTGAATCTCAGGATGATCTCTTTTTGTTTGGACGGCTAATAAAAGTCACACCATCTGAAAGTGGATCGAAATGGAATATATTATTCATTTGCGCTACTTTCTATTGAATTGATAATTGTCAAGAGTATAGGAATTTCTTTATCTACCATAAATATTTCTTGAAAAGAAGAAATTCCAGGTATTAACAGAAGATGAGAAGAATCAAATGGACAGAAGACCTCCCCGACGCTATCATTCTGATTTAAAAGAGCGACTGAAGGAGACATAATCAACGACAACCACAAGAACTAGCATCATCATCAACGACGTTCTCGTTGCTGTGTTGTGCTGTTGTTGTCGTCATCGGTTATGGTTATGAGTTACTATAGATTAAAATGGAAAATAATAATAGAAAAACGCTATAGCAGTTAATTTATTGAATGAAATGTGAAATGAATGTTGTATACGACAAGTTTTAGGTATTAGGGCACTTTCAGAAATTATTGTCGCTTCGATTAGTTTTGTTGTTGCTTTCTACAATGGAGTTGAATAAATTTGTTTCTGAATTTTTGGCAATAATGTGGTAAAGTATATACTTCATCATCACGTATTAAAAACCTTAATAATCTTGATGAAAGATGTTACTTTCTTTGGCAATTATCCAAGAATTTATCCATATGGAAGATTGCTGCTAAGAGTGGCGAACTTTTTTTTTTCTTGGAATATTATAATCTTAATTTGTATTCTAGTCTTTCGAAAAGAAGGGATGTCAAAATTCTATGTAAATGAATAAGGCCTTTGATGTCGAAATGGAGCTGAGTATTCTAAATCTAAGCTGAAATTCTTCAGGAATAATCGCCAGAATAGTTTGATAAGTTTTGTATTGGGAAACATTCATGATCAAACAAATGGATTTTAAAAACGAAGCAAAAATATGGGGAGTCAACTTTGTCTTTCTGAAGTTATGAAAAAAAGTGATTAACTTCACTTTATAAAAATAGTGCGGAGTCATATTCTTAATGGTGACTTTACTCAAGCAGAGGTTCTGACTTCAACCATAGATAAGTATAATAGATGTGAAAACGTAGAAAACCTTATTTTGTAATTTTTTCTTCTTTACACATTACAGAAAGTAGAAGGAAACAGCTGATCACGGCTCTCGAACAAAGCTAAAATGACTCCCTCTTGTTTTTTTTCGGTTTTCTTCACTTGCTTGTCCTTTTGAGTGAACTATTTTAAGTTCAATAAGTAAAAGCGTTGATTTTCTGATCAGAATAAAATCATTTTCATTGCGATTCTTCTGATCAAAATTACGTCGATGTTTTTCTTGTTTTTATGTTGGTACAGAAATTCGTTATATATATATATATATTTTATTTAACTAAATTAAAATATTTGTTTCCAGTTTTCATAAAAACTTCTTAGTTTAATTAATTATAAGACTTTCTAATTTGATTTTTCAATACAAACCAAAAAAAATAACTTCTACAACAATTTTTTTAATTTTTTTTTTATTTTTTAAGGAAGTTTTGTAGGTTAATTAATTAAATTTAGATTTCGGCACAAAAAATCAATAGGGGTAATTTACTTAATAAAAGTCTTTTTAGAAGAAAAGTTTAATTAAAAATACAATTTAAGGAGTTTTTTTTTGTACCCCTTTGCGTTTTTTTACAAAAAATATGTAAACAAAAAAGCCACTTAATTTAATTAATTAAACATATATGTAAAAAAACGGGAAACAAAACAAAAAAAGTGTTTTTATGGAAACTTTTTAATTTAATGAATTAAAAGACTTTAATAAGAAATGTTGTATGTTAATTTATTTTATACTCCAATGTTTTGCATTGCTTATTGAAAAAAATAGTTAGAATATTGTTTTTATTAAAACATATACTTTATGACTTGTACTTATTATAGGCATTGNAAAAGATTTAAAATAAATCGAAACTAGTCTGCATTCAAAAAGAACTTTGTGTTTTTCTTGTCTGACAAAAAGGAGTTTATTGGTTCGTTACCAACTATCCATCTAACAATTTAATAAGAACAGTTTAGATAAAAAGCCAAATTAAAGAAGTTGATTTTTCTCCACAAAAAAATCACTAAATGGTATATAAACCTCTTCATTTAATTAATTAAAAGACTTTTTAGAAGAAAAGTTTCCTTTTTTATAGAAAATTCTTAATTTAATTAAAAGACTTTCTAGAAGAAAAGTTTCTATAAAAAGGCAATTTAGAGAAGTTGATTTTTCAGCGTTTTTTTTACAGAAAATATGTAAAAAAGATGTTCTCCTTATTTTAAGGAAACTTCTTAATTTAATAAATTAAATTAAAAGCAAATTTAAAGAAGTGGGGTTTTCACTGAGAAATTTGTATTTTTTTTTTAATCATATATATAATATATTTTTTTTTTACCAAATTACAAAAATATGTAAAACAATGTTCCTTTTTTTAAGAAAACTTCTTAATTTAAATAATACAAATGCTTTCGTTTTTTACAAAAAATATGTACATCAAACAAAATTGTTCTTTTTATTGAAGAAACTTCTTAATTCGAGTGATAAAAAGACTTTCGTTTTTTACAAAAAAAAAATGTGAAAGAAAATATTCTTTTTTTTTAAATTCTTAATTTGGAAAATCACTAAGAGTACCCCTTTGTCAAATAAAAATAAACTTCTTTAAATTACCTTTTAATGAAACTGTTCTTCTAGAAAGTAATCTATATTTACTCAGTTTTCTGGTCCCATTGTTTAAGACTACTCAATGTCTTTGAAACAAAAATGTAATAGTTTGATTTTTTTAGGCAAAAACTGTCTGATATTGTGACTTATTTTTATTAGATTTCTAAGTAGAAGTGATGAGCTTCAGCTGGAAACAGAATTAAACACCAAAATTACCCAGTATATTTCTTCCACTGTCTTTATAAGAACGTATAAGAAACTGTTTGACACAGAAGAGAATTCCACTAAGAAGAGGGAAAGAAAATCCCATCATCAAGTGTTACCTGTTGTAGCATCTACATAATAATTTCATTCCTCTCCCATATGAAATACCGGTACAACATAGCACAGTTAATAAGAAATTACACTTTATTACACGCGTAATGTTAGCGACAATCGTCGTTGATGTCGTCTTCGAACATCTCTTTTTCTTCCCTACACGAGCAAGGTGTTTCTTACGCCTTGCTGCCTTAACTAAGCACAATCTTGGAAATTACGACCAGTTTTGTAAAACGCTGAAGGTAATTACTGGTCATCTAGTGTGAGAGGAGTGATATCGCAAGCCGGTCTGTCGGTTCGGTCGATCAAGAACACAATATAGCACACCGTTTTATGATCTTTTAATGTATCATAAGGTCTTTGGTGGCCTGGCCATGTAATATTTATAGCATTACTTTTATGGCTAATAAATAAAATATTTAATCCATTGTGGCTTACTGGTCGGTTGTTATGTGGCTGTATAGTATAAGTGAACAAGAAGTTATGGTTGGATTGGATTTATGGGACAAACGAAAGAAAGTAGGCGATCGTTTGATCTTTTGAACTAGTTGTCTTGTGTTTGGGTCAGGTGGTTTCGTTTCGTGTGGGAAAGTGTACAATATTTGATTTGTGGTTTCTTCAACTTCAACAATTATATATACTCCAAACCTGCCTTAAACAATAATCAATTTAATAGATACAAGCAAATTGGGTAAAGCTGTTATACTATTCTTGAAATAAAGAGAACACAAGAGTCCTACTTAATCACTTCCGTTATAAGATATAGTAACTTGAAGAACAGCAAGTCATCTAACAAACTATCTATCATAGGAATCTCATAGCGCACCATTACCAATGGGAAACCACTGACTTTGGAAATTTGAATAATAAGAGTTATACGTAAATCCATTCTTTCCACTTTATGGTTTGATAAGCTTCGATGGGTTTTTTTCTCTTTTCCTTCCATCATCATCTTCTCGTTCTGTGTTAAGAAATTACTACAATTTTGTCTTCTCCCATTTCTTCCATCATCTTTTCGACTCTTCTTAATAATATTTTTGAACTCTAAAAAATGTTTATGATTTGCACATAATAGCCCAAAGTCATGGTTGTGGTTCACGATTTCTTGTAAATTCTAAATAATAACATGATTTTTTTCTTCCTCCTATCCTAACAATATCATCACATCACCAGCCCAGCATTTCTCTTCTCTCTATAAGTGTAGTGTTGGCATGGAGTGTTTTTTATATTGCATTTGATTTGATTTTTGATGGGATGGGAATCGGATTTTAAGAAAGAAAATCCCATCTCACAGAGCAAAGTATATAGATTTTGGGAAAGCTTGCTAAATTGCTTATGGATTCATCAGTTATCTCTAGGTTAGAAAGTATTAGAGGTTGATATATTTTTACGTACTGTGATAGTATTTTCTCAGAAGACAAATTTATTTCTTTTGTTGACAAAATTCAGAATAATTGTTCTATAGTTTTCTAGTATTTCTTATGGTTTGTAGTAGAATAGTCAGTAGTCATTATATCCATATCTTTATAAACAATGTCATCAGACAAATAGAGACACAAAAGAACAGAACGTAACAGAATTTGTAGTTTCCTTTTTCTTTTTAAATTGAGCTAGCTGAATTAACGTTCATAAAAATACCCCAATAATCAAATTTTAAAAAAAGTTCTATACATATTTGAAAAATTATTATTTAAAAAAAATTTAATAATAACATTTTTTTAATAATAACAAAACAAGAATAAATTCAGATTTTGTAACTTTTAAAATATCATGTTTGGTATAACGGATACATTTTTATCAGGTATAAATATCGTTACGTTATCCCAACNAAATTTTAAAAAAAGTTCTATACATATTTGAAAAATTATTATTTAAAAAAAATTTAATAATAACATTTTACATTTTTCCTGAATGGCATAACGCTTCAGTTTTCAATAACGATACGTGAAAAATTAATGTAACTGAAAAATTCTAAAATACCCAATAGATAACCGTTACTTCAAATCGATACGTTATATATATACAAAAACAAAACAAGAATAAATTCAGATTTTGTAACTTTTAAAATATCATGTTTGGTATAACGGATACATTTTTATCAGGTATAAATATCGTTACGTTATCCCAACTTCTCAAAGTAACCGTTACTTCCAACTTTGATCCGTTACGTTATAATGTAACGTTTTGTATTTATTGATTATGAAGAATATTCAATTATTTTTGTTTTTGCAAACAACAGTTTCATGAATTGTTAAAACTATCTTTATGAATTTATTTGCCAATTTTTATTTTTTTAATTTGGTTTATTTCATTCTATTTTACTTTTTTTTTCTTTACTTTTTTTGTTTTTTGGCTGATTGATTTTATTTTTTTATTTTCTTGTTAGTGTAATAATATTTTTTTATTATAATATTTCTTTGTCAAATTGTTGATGGTATTTATTGTTAAGCTTTCTGACATTTTAAAAGCTATTTTTTTTATCATTGTTATTATTTAAAAGTATTTTTAAGTTTTATTATCATATATTTACAAACAATGAGATTTCTTGATATTTCAAAACCATATAAATAAAAGACTATAGTTTGACGTTTCGGTTTGGATTCAAACCATTATCAACAAAATGCGACACAAAACAATTAGTGTGAGAACAAAAGTGAGATTTTATATATATGTATATTTATTTTTGCTTTTTAATTATTTAATTCTTAGTGTTTTTTTAAATATGTTTGTTTTTTGTTTTTAATTTATTTTAATATTAGTATTATCTGTTTCTGGATTTTTGATTGTTATTTTATTTTTGTTACTTATTGTATTTTTTTTTATTTTTATTTTTGAATGTATTTGATGTTTTCATGAAGGAATTTTAATTTTTATCTCTGCTGTTTTTTGTTTCTTATTCTTTTTGTAATTATTGTAAAATATTATAATATTTTGATGTATATCTTTTTAATGTGTATATATATATAAATGTCATCGGCGGACTTTTGTTTTTGTTAATAACTTCGGAGCGGATATAGCTAAAGACTTGAAATTTTCAAAGTATATCCGTCTGCCCTGACAATTGATTTTTCTTGATTTGTTTGAAAATTGGACCAATACACTGGAGAAATTGTCAAAAAACGTGTTTTTTTAATGCCATTTTCTCGGAAACGGTTATAGCTACGAACTTGAAACTTTGAGAGGAGGTTGACCTCTGAGATGGGAAGTTTTAATTTGGGTTTGGAGAAATTTGGTTCAGTACACTGAGAAAAATTTTCGGTTGAAAACTTTTTTTCTTAGAATCGTACGGAAATAAAACAGTTTTACCATCCCTGAAATGTTTTCAGTTGTTTTTGCGAATAAAGAGCTAAGACTTTTAAAACATACACTGAAAAAACGGAATGTGTACCCTACATCCCTTAANGAGAAATTTGGTTCAGTACACTGAGAAAAATTTTCGGTTGAAAACTTTTTTTCTTAGAATCGTACGGAAATAAAACAGTTTTACCATCCCTGAAATGTTTTCAGTTGTTTTTGCGAATAAAGAGCTAAGACTTTTAAAACATACACTGAAAAAACGGAATGTGTACCCTA
>JXPG01002855.1:557-15580 GCA_001015175.1 Megaselia abdita | reverse complement strand
TTAACCTGGTGATATTTGTATGAACCCTGTACAAAAATATGTTTAAGGTTTAAAAAATACCTTTATCTACTAGTTTTGTCCGTCCGTCTGTCATAAAACCTTCGGAACGTAGATTTGAAGAATAACATGATCCGATATGCACATGTGATACCTCATTTTAAAGGTCTATCTAACTACTACAAACTTCCGTTAACAGATTGGTCCACACCAGATGGCGCTAGCGCTTAAATTGGAAGCTTCCATTTTAAGTATTTTTAAAGTTTAGTTAATAAAATCTTATCCGTTTCTCAAGTTTGACGCGTTTTGATTGTACTAATGAGCACTTCAAACCCTCATTACTTTCTGGAATTTCTAAATGCAGTGGCGTAGGGAAACTAAAAACGTCAAAGTGGCCTATAGTACAACATTTACATTGTAGTGCATAACTTCGTTATCTCAAATCATATAGCGTCGTGTGATACATCATTTTAAAGGTACCATTAAGACCTACAAACCACTTCAAAATTTTGGAAAACCAAGGTCGTTGGAAAAGGACAACTAAAACAAAATTAGTTCTTAAAGACTTAAGGATTCCTAATATGATTTTAATGGTTCCTAATATTTTAGAGGTCGTGAGTTAGAATGAATTTTATAACAAAACCCTAGTGCTACTACGGAGCGTAGTTCTACTGCACTGCTTCATTCATTAATTTTCCCCACTTAAAACTAAACATATTCAAATACATATAAAACAAAAACCCCTCTTTCCCACAGGAATCTTCGCTTACTTGAACTACTTGACCCCAAAAACTCGTACTGAAGTTTTGGATCTTCTTGTTGGAGGTTTGAAGCGTTTGGAATATCGTGGTTATGATTCCACTGGTGTGGCTATCGATGTTTACCAAGGAAAGGACATTGAATTGGTGAAATGTGTTGGGAGAGTGAAAACACTAGAAGACACATTGAACGAACAGTATAAGGACGCTACGAACGAAGAACCGATCCCAACCCATTGCGGTATTGCTCACACTCGTTGGGCCACTCATGGTGTTCCATGTGAGCGTAACTCCCATCCACAAAGATCCGACGAAGACAATTCTTTCGTCGTCGTGCACAATGGTATTATCACAAACTACAAAGACGTTAAGACCTATTTGGAGAAGAGAGGATACTCTTTCGAATCAGACACCGATACGGAAATCATTGCCAAACTGGTTCATTACTTGTACCAACAACACCCTCAATACTCCTTCAGAGAGATCGTTGAACAAGCCGTCCAACAACTAGAAGGAGCCTACGCTCTTTGCTTCAAATCTAAATACTATCCAGGGGAATGTGTTGCGACACGTCGTGGCTCACCTCTATTGGTTGGAATCAAAACTAAAACTCGTTTAGCCACCGATCATATTCCTATCTTGTATGGAAAGGGTATGTATTTATTTTATTTGTGTAAATTACGTGACACAGACTAAAAAGAATGTGATTGGAATATGAAAGGTTACGAATGAATGAATGCGTGATTGTGTGAAAGTTTGATTACATTTTTTGAAGTCATTTTTTTAATTTTTTACATTTTTTTTTCTTTTGTTTTGTGTCTAAATTTCAAGATGACAAGCAGAGTTCCCTTCAAGGTATTTTATTATTTTTTGCTTATACTTTTTTGTTTTTAATTTTTGGTAACACAAGATTTGTTAACAAAATTCTCTGGTGGATGGACAATATTTGCACTGATAATGGTTGGAGGGTTTTGGTACATATTTAAAATTTCTCACCTCCAACCATAATCTGATTCAAAATTTCTTAAACACAAAAATGTTCTAAAGTTTTTAAAAAATTTCTATTTTTTGTTTTTGTATCTACCAATTCCACCTACCTATAAATGTACTACTACTTGACAATATGGATTGTTCGCTCCTTAAATCACGTTATCATTGCTCCTTCTCTTTTGTACTTTGTACTTGTACTTAATCAATCCAGATGCTGACAATAACAGTACCACAAAAGGTAAAGATTTTTTTTGTTTTAAAACTTATTTTCCAAAAAATTTATTATTTTTTTTTTTTCGCAGTGACAATTTTTTTTTTTTGGCTTTTGATTTTTGGTTTTTCTTTTTTTTAAGTGTTTTGGGGAATGGAAGGACTTAATAATTATTTGTAGGGATTGGGGATGTCATGGGGCTTTGTCTGGCGTTGTGAAGTTTTTTTCGGTAATACTAATAAGACATTTCAGAAATTACGTATACGCTCTGTCTTAAAAGAGATTCTACTTCTCAAAGATATCATTAGAGGGTAATACTGTTTTTAATTAAAAATGTTAGAAATTACGTATACGCTCTACTGTAAAAGATATTTTTCCCTTCTCAAAAATACCACTAGAGGGTCTCTGTGGCCGTCCTATGTTCTACGTTGTTTAAATTCGTCGTCGGAAGGAGAACTGTTGAAAAATGGGATTGTAACCCTGACACTCTCTACTGAGTGAAATATACACTCTCTTTACTATACCAATTCTCTATGGGTATATCAAATCATTCGTTTCCGTGATGTAGTCTGCAAGAGGTATGTTTTGGTTGGAGTTCTGTATCTGTCTGGCGTTGTGGAGTTTTGCCGCAACGTGAAATTCTGTAATACTTTTTTAAATACAAAATTGCAGAAATTAAGTATACGTTCAGTCGCAAAAGAGATTCTGCTTCTACTAGACTTCTACACTTATTCTGGAAAATTCAAGCCTTTTGTAGAGGTATTTTGGTTCCTTATATTTCATGGCATTGAAGAGGAAGACCATTCGACGAAAACGCAAAAATGTATCTAGAGGTAATCCAACTAAGGAGGTACTTAGATGAGGTACTTAGAGAGGTATGATCATACCTTTTCAAGGCATACACAAGTCTTATTATTCCATTGAAAGGCCTCTGAAGGCACAATTGCTTGGTGTTTGAAAGTTCCCCTTTGAGGACATCTTCAGCGTTGAGATATGGACAAAGCAAAATTTGAGCCAGTTTGAGTTTGGTTACTTTTGAAAGTATATAAGCATCATTCCAAAGACAACGTAAATTGCCCTAGTGCTCTTGGTGATTTGATTTTCCAAACTTAAGTGGGAGCTCATAAGAACTTCAAAGTTTTTGACTTCTTCAATAAAATTGACAGATGTTCCATTAAAAACAACTGATGATACAATACATTGTGTTTCACTAGCGTTAATTCTAAGCCCATTCAATAATGACCAATCAGCAACATTTTTAAGAACTTTGCTTATTTTAATGAACTGATTGAGGAAGTTGATTTACCGGACATCATAGAAAAATCTGAGTATCATCAGCGAAGAAATGTATTTTTTTTTAAATCGACCTGTTGAACATATCGTCGATGTACAAACTGAATAATAGAGGTCCAAGAATCGAACCTTAAGGCACACCAGATTGATTTTGAACAGGTTGAGATAGACTATTATAACTGAAGATGAAGGATGTTCTATTTTAAAGATAGCTCTCCTGCACTAAAACCGAAGCTTCAGTTTATCGATGATTAGGCTGTGAATGATGGTATTGAATGCTTTGGAGAAATCTATAAGCACTAGAATTACTGCCTCATTGTTGTCCCTTTCTAATTTCTTGAGATACTTCAAGGATTGCTGACTTACAACTGTGGAACTTTCGGAAACCAGATTGAGGTTCGCCATAATACAGTTGATTGAGATTAAGATGATCGATTATTTGTGATGGCATTACTTTTTCAAGGCTCTTCGAGAAACATCCATCTTTTTTGGGAAAAGCAATCACCTTAGCAGTCTTCATTGATACATTCATTGAAGATATGTGTTAGGACGTTGTCGATACTAGGAAACATGTATTTGATGAATCTAAGAGAAATACCATCTCATCCAACTGCATTGCTCTTGAAAGGCAAATATTACATCAGTTGTTGTTAAATTTTCGAACTGAAATGGGCTTGATGTGCGATGAGGAACAGCATATCTCGATGAAGGAGCTTTTGTAAACTGAAGAAAAGAATTAATAACAGAATTAGGCTGACACTCACTTGAATGCTGTGACTTCTCAGCTACACCAATTGATCGAAGTTGTTTCGAGAGATTTTTTGTTGGTTGGTAAGGATAAAGATTCTTAGAATAGAAATCTAAAAGAAAATGAGTCTATATTGGAGCCTATAGTTTAGCTGATTATCGTCCTGGTTATGATTTTTAAAGTTAGCAAAAGTCGAATCACGCCGGATTCTAAGTTGTTTAATCTCAGCAGTCATCCATAGATTATGAGCGGAAGATACTTTCTTGTTAACAAGCGGGACGTGCTTATCAAAAAGCTTGTTCATTTCTTCCTTCAGAGATCGAACACACAAGTCTAATGGAAGCTGTAGTAGATGTGGAAAGTTGATTGATTGAATGTCAGTAGATAGCATTTCATCATTGATTCCTTTGAAGTTTCTATGTGTTTCAGAATGTGATAAGTTCAACTAGGATTCGGACATAAGCGCACTGTCTGGACATATCTTCTCTAAAATCATCAATATGAGCGAAGAGACTTTGAGATGGATGAAACTTATACCTTTTGAAGAATGGAGCTTTGACATAATTGAGAGCATAGATGCATTACTGGATTGGTGATAACAACTGAAATTGATTTGAGGCTTAACCGATTTTTTCTGATGTTTTCCACTTCAGCCGAAGCATTGAAAAAGCTCTTCTTGCTCTTATAGGGTGTTTCATTTCAGTGGAAAACATCAGATTCCGAAAGTTTTCCTATCTATTATTTGTCTATGCTCGAACTACGTTTCTTCAGAGATGAGCTGTCTTCTATTTCAACTAATGTTTAATTTTGAAATTTCGAGGGTGTGAAACTAATTTGTATTTTGTTTTATCTTACCTTGGAGTTAAACTTTCCAGCAATAAAACTCAACAAATACGAACAATATCTACATTTATTAAAATTTCAAAATTTCACCAGAATCAAGCAGAGAAGGTTTATTCATAACCCAATTCTAAAATAGTAGCTTTATATGTGTGTCCGTCCGTCTGTCGCTGATTCCACTATTACTCATAAAAAATAAAATTAAAAAAAACAAAAATCAAAAGTCAAAAACTATTATAACCCTGCGATTTAAAAAAAAAACACATTAAAAGCAAAATTTCTGGGCAATGGTTTGGTCTTTGGTCATAGGTAAAACGCTCTTTTCAATTGGTAACTAATTCAAATGAAACAATGTTTCACATTATGTAAATAACTCACAAAAATTATAATTTTTAAATTATAAGAAACAAAATTATAAAAAAAAATAAATCATTAACGCTTCATAATTATAAATGGTGATTGTATGGTGACTGATGACAAATATTTCCAAAAAAACTATATATTTTTATTATTTCTAATTTAATACATAAAATATTTATAATTTACTATTAATTTTCTTTATATCAACCGAACAAAAAATCATTTGTTAATTTCTTGTATATTATAATTTTTTCATCATATGTTGTGGTACATCCTCTTCCTCCTATACATCGCATTCTGATTGCATATATAAAAACTTGTACAATAAAACTATACACATTCTTCAATCAATCAAATCAAATACAAAATATAAAACAAACAATACAAAACTAAATTAGAACACCGTCCACATCGTTTGGGTCGTGGTGATATTCCAGTTATTCCAAGATCTGAAAGCACCTCGGAATTCATGCCACTGGAAGATAAGGAAGTTGAGTATTTCTTCGCTTCAGATGCATCAGCTGTCATTGAACACACCAACAGAGTTATCTACTTGGAGGTAAGTCTCAAGATTTCTTTCTTCTTAAAAACACGTTTTACTTCTCTTCTTATTGACTTGGCTTGTGGTTGTCTGGTTGGTTTGTGGTTGTCTGGCTAGCTTGGAAGACTATTTGCAATTTGCATAGTCGGTAGTTCTTGTTGACCTTCAGAACTTACTTTCTCGTGCAATAACGAGGTTTTCTTTATTTTAATGTCAATGCTGATTTCTTGACGTATCAACTTTTTTTGTTGTATAATTTGTAGAGACAGGTTTTTCTTGCAGTTTCTTCCTTTTCCTTAGGGTAAATCGGGATTTAGAAGGTTAAATGAATTACATTAATTTTATTGAAGGATTTTATTGTAGGTCTTCCTGTCAAAAAGTTGATGAATTAAGGTTGAATTGGAATTTAGCAAGTATACGTTGTGGTGTTCTTAGGTTTAAATATGGCCAATTATTGAGACTTGTTTGATTTATGATTACTTTTTGGATATTTAACTAATTGTGCTTCTGAATATGTTTCTCTTTTAGTGTATAAACAAATAAAACATAAAATATTGTTATTTGCTTTAACTAGTGTTAGCAAATTTGCTTTTAGATACAAGGTTATAGATTACTAATTTGCTTCTTAAAAACCATTGATTTATTTTATAATGTGAATTGATTGTGAATTGAAATTTTATAATGTGAACCTTTTTAGGATCTTAATTTTTTTTAATCAAATATTCTCAGCAGAGATGACAAATTAAATTATTGAAACAGATATGAAATACTTTAGAAATTTAAAATAAAACAAAAAATAACTATTAAATTAATAAATTAATTAAATAAGCGTTTAACAAAATTTTAAAATTGAACATAATTTTGTTTTGAGGGATTTGAGGCCAATTTTAGATTTAGATTCTCCCCCACTCTTTAATTCCTATAAGGAATATCAGTGTAAAACTAAACTTGTAGAAGTAATTCTTCCTTTGAAGAGATGATTAATTAATAAAATTTCCCACTTACATCACATCTCAAGAAATCATAAATGTGTACAACATTTTTGTTTTAAAAATATAACATACTCGTAAAAAAGTTTAAGTTTAATTCAATTTTGTTTTCAAAATTATCTTTTTTACCTTATCTAAATATGTTAAAGAAAACACAAAAATACAGATTCATTTTTTAAATATAAAGCTTTGAATTTTATTCAATCATTTTAAAAAAATGTAATATGCCATTTTTAAATATTAAAACAAAAATCAAGATAGTTTTTGGCTAAAATTTCAAAATTAAAACTAATAATATTACAATTTATGGTATTAAAATATAATGTTTAGAACAACTGTAAAAATACAACAAAATTAAAAAATTTTAGTTAAAATATTTGGCAAAGGTCTTAAAATTAAAAACAAATAAAAATCAGAAAATTCGTTAAGATAATTTAAATTTAAACTAAATTAATTTTGAGAATTAAAAAATATATATATATTCTAGTAATTTCTAAAATTAAATCGTTAACAGAATTAAAGGAAAACGTGAAAAAATGTTTAGAAAATATAAAATATAATATCATTGACATATTTACTTTAATAAATACTCTACACTCCAAAAATTAAAAATTTTTAGTTAAAATATTTGGCAAAGGTCTTAAAATTAAAAACAAATAAAAATCAGAAAATTCGTTAAGATAATTTAAATTTAAACTAAATTAATTTTGAGAATTAAAAAATATATATATATTCTAGTAATTTCTAAAATTAAATCGTTAACAGAATTAAAGGAAAACGTGAAAAAATGTTTAGAAAATATAAAATATAATATCATTGACATATTTACTTTAATAAATACTCTACACTCCAAAAATTAAAAATTTTTAGTTAAAATATTTGGCAAAGGTCTTAAAATTAAAAACAAATAAAAATCAGAAAATTCGTTAAGATAATTTAAATTTAAACTAAATTAATTTTGAGAATTAAAAAAAATATATATATTCTAGTAATTTCTAAAATTAAATCGATAAAAGAATTAAAGGAAAGCGTGAAAAAATGTTTAGAAAATATAAAATATATAAAAATCATTGGCATATTTACTTTAATAAATACTCTACACTCCAAATAAGTGTGCTACATATTTTAATGATCAAAAAAATACCTACTTTATATTTCATTTCAAAAAAGCAAATCTTGAAATAAGAAAAATAAAATTGTTTTCATTTTTGTACTTAAACTTTTAATTTTATTTCTTCAAATTTACATTTCCATATTTTTGTTTAAACTTGTAGTTTATATTTTAATCATTTTATTATGTAAAATTTTTATTGAATTTAATTTTATTTAATCTTAAAAATTAATATCTTTGTTTAATTTTGGAATATAATTTTTTTAAATATTACAAACAATTAAATCATAAATTTTTGATTGAAAATTTGTTGAATTCTATATTTTTGTAAATTAATAATTTAATATTACTAGTTTAATTAATTTAAATAAAACGAAAAATTAAAAAAAACACAAAAATCCAAAAATTACTGAGTTATCTATTTTTTTTAAATATTTATTTTTACTTATTAGAATTTAATTTTATCAAACATTTTGATTAAGATAAATATTAATATAAATCAAATTTTAAAAACAATTAATCATCAAAATTAATCACTTCAATTTTTTTTTATATGTTTTAAAATTTGGATAGGTATAAATAATTAAATTTAACATAATACTCTATTATTATTATTATTTTTAATCTTAAACATTTTAAATGTTCTATAATGGGACCAAGCATTCAAATTTACAAGAAATAAGAACTAATTGCTTAAAAATAATATTAAAATAATTATTTTTAACTTTACTTTAAAAATATTTTTGAAAATACTTCCGAAATTCCATGATACATAGATAATTGTTTATTATATTATTATTTAATCTCAAAAACACTAAAAATTATAAAACAAAAAAAAAAACGTTATAACGTAACGGATGAAATTAATATTTGAAAACAACGGTTATTTTAAAAATTTAGAAATAACTTAACAAATTTAAAAAACGTTATAATTTCTGAAGATCTATAACGCAATGATACCTATCCGATCAAAATTAATATGTTCTATCACAAATGTTGTTTAATAAATAAATTATTATTTTTTTTATTATAACTTAAAATAGATTTTATACGCATTATTTTTTAAAATTTGTAATTAAACAGAATAAAACTTGGTAGACTTGTTAATAAAAATCTAATTAAATATAAAACTTGGAATTTTATTTAAAATCTTTTAAATATTCAACAATATTTTTGGATTAAAATAAAAAAATAAAAACTAATATTCCACATTTTTGTAAATTTATAATTGTAATATACCTGTTTAATTTTGATAAAAAAAATATTACGAAATTTTTTTCATTTATTAATTATTAAAAAACACAAAAATCCATGTGTTTAATTCCAATAATCTTGAAATTTATGAGACATCTTTAATTTTATTAAAATATTAATTTTCATATTCTTAAAATATTATAATTTTTTTTAAACATTTTGATCAGAATAAATATTAATATAAATCTAATTTAAATGTTTTTTTTTTATTTTTTAAAATATATATTCTTCAACATTATATTATTCCTTTTTCGTTATTTTTGATATGTTGTATTGGTTTTTTTTTTAATATTTTTCAAAATTTTGATTCATTTCAATTATTTTCCTACATTTTGTTTTCTTTTAACTTCAAATTATTTCTTTTTATGTAAACAAGTATTTAAATTTTAAAAAGAAAATTGTTTAAATTGAAGAAAGAAATTTCTATAAAAATATTTAAAAAAAATACTTTTTTTAAATTAAAGGGGGAAAAAACTAAGTAAGCCGTGAACTGTTTTTTTTATGTATAACAATAATATTGAAAGTTTATATTTGTATTATACTTGTTTAATTTTAAAAGATTTTTTTTTTAAATTATTATTATTAAAATTAGTCGAATTCCACATTTTTGTAAATTTATAATTAATGTTTAATTTTAATACAAAAAATATTACGAAAAAATTTGACATTTATTAATTATTAAAAAAAAACACAAAAATTTGTTTAATTCCAATATTTTTGAAATTAATGAGACATCTTTAATTTTTCTAAAATATCAATTTTCATATTCTTAAAATATTATAATTTTTTTTAAAACATTTTGATGAGAATTGTTTTGAATATATAATTTTGAACATTAAATTAATCATTTTTCTTTAATTTTAAATTTTGTATCGGTTTCCTTTTATATTTTTTTAAAATTTGGATACATTTTAATTTGTTTTCTCCTTTTTTAATTGTTTCATTTTATTAGAACAAGTATTTAAATTTGTATAAAAATATTCCAAAAAAATCTTCAGAAATTCATAGATTTACCAATTCATCAAATTAATCGATCAAAATTAAACAAAATTCAAACAGTAATTCATATTTTTAAAATATATAATTTTACATTTCAACGTTTGAAATTATATTTTAAATGCTTCAATTTTATTCGTGATTTCTAAAATTTCTAAATATTTGAAATATTCTATAATTGAAATGCTTAAAATTGGAATAATTCAGCAAATACAACAATTTAATTAAAATAAAAAATCTCTCAGTTCTGATATAATAATTACATTAAAAAAAATAATTAAGAAGTAAACAAAATATTAAGGAATTACTATTGAATGTTGGGTTTTTATTATATTTTTTGTTCTCTATAAAAAGGTTTTAAAAAAATATTAATTTTTAGAAACAGCTCTTTTACTTTACATTTTTCCTTTTCAAATCAAGTTTGATGAAAGAAAAGGTTCAATATTTTCCAATGAATGACACTTGGAAATGCTGAGCATCGATAACGAATAGAATTATGGTCGAAGAGGGCTAAGGGTTGTCCAAATGGAACTTAAGTTAGAAGAAGTTGAGGGCCTAATCCAAATCAACCCAATCTCTCTGTCAAGCCTTATATAATATCCTTATTCTAAATGTTTTTCAAGTTCGTAAGTTCAAAAAGTATATCCATACAGTATCGACCCTAGCTTGTCTCAATTATGTAGTTTCAGGATAAACAAATCAGTAGGGGAGACTAAAACGATCTGAGCCATAGAAAAACCAAGGGATTAACATTTAATTTACCCGAGTCTTCTCTATTAAAACGCCTCACAATAAAAAATATCATTATGATTGTGCTGCATTTAATTTCTGAGTTTTGACGGAAGAGTTTCTTAGATCTGGTTAATTACATACAACAGCTTTTAAAGAATAGAGCAGGCTCCCAAGATTCTCAAGAATTGAACAATATTAAAAAAAACAATACAATACAAAATATTTAAAAAACAAAAAACCCTCTCTCCCACAGGATGACGACGTTGCAGCTGTGAAAGAAGGAACTTTGAGCATCCACAGATTGAAGAAGTGTTTGGATGACCCTCATGCTCGTGAAATCACTACTCTCAAGGTAGAAATCCAACAAATCATGAAGGGCAACTATGACTACTTTATGCAAAAGGAGATCTTCGAACAGCCAGAATCCGTTGTCAACACAATGCGCGGTAGGGTCAACTTTGCCGACAAAACCATCATCCTTGGCGGTATTAAGGAGTACATCCCAGAGATCAAGCGTTGCAGAAGAATCATGTTGATTGGTTGCGGTACTTCCTACCACAGCGCTGTTGCCACTCGTCAATTAATGGAGGAGCTCACAGAACTGCCAGTTATGGTGGAATTAGCTTCTGACTTTCTGGACAGAAACACTCCAATTTTCCGTGATGACGTTTGTTTCTTCATCTCTCAATCTGGAGAGACCGCAGATACTTTGATGGCGTTGAGGTACTGCAAACAAAGAGGATCTCTTATCGTTGGTATTACAAACACAGTCGGTAGCTCTATTTGCCGTGAATCTCATTGTGGTGTTCACATCAACGCTGGTCCTGAAATCGGTGTTGCCTCCACAAAAGCCTACACATCACAGTTTATTTCTTTGGTCATGTTCGGATTGGTCATGAGTGAGGATCGTAAGTCCATGGCTCAACGTAGACAGGAAATCATCCTAGGCTTGTCCAACTTGGACCAACAAATCAGAAAAGTATTGCAATTGGACGAGAAGGTCAAGGAAATTGCAAAGGATCTCTACCAACACAAGTCCTTGTTGATCATGGGACGTGGTTTCAACTTCGCCACCTGTTTGGAGGGAGCTCTCAAGGTGAAAGAGTTGACTTATATGCACAGTGAGGGTATTATGGCTGGAGAGTTGAAACATGGACCTCTCGCTCTCGTCGATGACTTGATGCCAGTTATGATGATCGTGATGAGGGATCCCGTCTACACAAAATGCATGAACGCTTTACAGCAGGTTGTGTCTCGTAACGGACGTCCAATCATCATTTGTGAAGAGGGAGACCAAGAAACCCAATCATACTCATCACGTAGCTTGGAGATCCCAAGAACTGTCGACTGCTTACAAGGTATTTTAACTGTCATTCCAATGCAATTGCTCTCATATCACATAGCCGTGCTCCGTGGTTGTGATGTCGATTGCCCTAGAAACTTAGCTAAATCTGTAACAGTTGAATAAACGTTTTATACTTTTCCTTGTTTTTCATTTGTCATAATGTCACATGTCTCCCCTTCTTATATATGTATTTGTATTTTTTTTATTTCTCGTTATATTTTTGGAAATATATTATTACTTATTATTCTTTTTTATACTTAACATTTTTTGTGTTTTTCTTTTATTTATTTTCTTAGTTGGGTAGGGAAGGTACATTTCTCAGAGAAATGTCGTATCTCTGAATGAAAAATGTTTCGCTTGAAATTGCCCGGGGGTTGGTATCTTATTATTGTATTTATGTATTTATCTCTAAAAATCAATGACAATATATAAATATTTAACATATATATAAATATTTAAAATTCGACATTATTAATTTATAAATTGTTGTCGATATTATAGCATTATCTTCGTTGTCCTCGACATCCTCGTAAATACTGTTTAGTATTGCATGCACAGGATCGCTTATTATATACGAGTCGAGGAGGAAATAAAACTCAAATATCGAAAAAATATATTACAATTTTGTCTTCAAAAATAATTTCTCCCTCAGATTGAATCTTCGACTATTCATCCCAGCTTATGTACTTTGTCTCAGATATTGTTGATTCTATGATTTCCAGTCATTTCAGAGCTCGATGGGAAAACCACCTCATCTAACATTTTCAAGTAATAGTTCATTAATAATTTCATTCAATATTTGAAACATGTGCAGATTAAGATGCTTAATTCGAGTAATGTTCCTATGGCAGTTTTTATTAAAGAATGAGAGTTTTGTAACTCCCTTTTTTTTTAGTACAGAGGTCAAGTTAACAAGTCCATGAGGATTGAATTCAAGACAGCGGCCGAGATTTCTGCTTCCAACTTTTCATATTCGGTTACAATAGGTTTATTCAAAGACAACTCTGTTATATCCTTGAAATATTCTAGTTTTTGTTTAATTTTGAAACAAAACATTCAGTGATATTATGTATTTAAAAAAAATATAAAACAAAGAATTGGATTTATATTGGACAATATATAAGTAGAAGATATAAGAAAAACATGGTAATAAATGAAAAATATAAAAAATTGAGCTTGGTATTTGAATAGCAAATATAGGAAATATATTTAATAAAGCTGATAAGTTTATCCGTTATGCCAAGTATAATTAGTGTTTTTAAGAAAATCGAAGCCAAGTATTACATAATTTTTCATAGTCTTACCAGCAACTACTAAGACTTCATGTTTAGTTTTTAAGTGGTCAATCATTACATCAACAGATACTTCGATTTTTAGATAAAATTACTTCCCCTAATACCACCAAGTTTATTAAAATTTCCAATAGTTTAGGGTTCTTCTGCTTCTGCCCCTGTTTCAATTAAAGCCATGACGTATTCATCATCTAAGTTTATTTCTTTTAACATCTCAGAGGAAGTCAATACATTTAAAAAAATTAGAAATATTCGCTAGATATATATTTCAGCTTATTATACATCTGAATCATTTCGGCCCTTTTGTAATGATAAAGAGATCCATAGTTATTGCATCTGGACGCTGCTTCGTATGATCCTTTCATTCTTCGTAGGTTTATGTCCTATTAAAACGCTCAGCAACTCCGTTGAGCTTTGGTGAATACGGAATGGTGTTGTCAAGTTGAATTCCTTTTTCCTTACACCAGGCTTTAAACTTGTTCGAAATGTATTCGGCACCTTGGTCAGTTCGAGTTTCGAAATCGGAGTGTATTCCTTGAATTTCTCGAAGACCTCAGATTTCTTCTTGAGAACGTAGATAACAGCAAAATGTGTATAGTCATCTATAAACGTCACGAAGAATCGACATCCATTCCAGGCAGTATGATTGACCGGTCCGTAAACATCTGAATAAATCTTCACTTGGACTCTCTGAAACACCACTTATCTTTTACTATGTGGGCACTTGCTCCAGAATCTAGCAGAAAACGTAAATTCTCCGAAGAAAATTTCTTTGACAAACAGGAGGTAACCATGGAAGCTACAGCCTTAGATTTACGAAAACTCCTAGCTTCACCCTTTTCCGTTACACTTTCTTCAGATCGGCAGTGATCAGTGCATCATACTTTTCAGGAAGACTTAAGAAGAGTTGCACCAACAAATAACTTTCAACTATTATACAGCTCCACAAGTTCTACGATGCCGTATAAGATTCGAAAGCCATCAAATGAGCAGAAATCGAATCATTTTCTCAAATTTTAAATTTTGTAAACTATAGGCTTTCTAATCTCACTGAGGAGACTATCCCACATATCCTTGGCAGTACGTTTTACCCTGATGTACCCAAGGCAGTCGTTGTGAACGAAATTTACGATGCGATCCTTAGCTTTACGATCCTTCTTCTTACATTTCTATTTCCCTGGGTCATCAGGTGCTTCAACGCTGGTTAACATCTCTAAGAGACCAAGAGAATCGAGATGCGACTCGACTCTAAACCGCCAGTTGTCGAAGTCAACTCCTTTGAATTGCGGTATCCCACTCGAATTTTCCTTGCTTTCGCCCATAACCTCTTATCCTTGAATTATAAGACCCGGGAATAAATATTGTAAGATGATTATTCTTTGAAAGGAAAAATTGGAATAACAAAATAAAATAAAAATATTAACTAGAAACTCAAACAGTATTTCTGTAGATTGCTCGAAATCTCTTCACTAAGTAGTTACAAACGAAGACAAGGCCGGTATTTAAAGCTATTTCTGACCAAAGAATAAACTCCCATAAAAAAAACTCCGTTTTACAAAAAAAAAA
>JXPG01002845.1:0-10744 GCA_001015175.1 Megaselia abdita | reverse complement strand
TAAGTTCTCTTGAGGAAATGGTCTTAGAAGAGTCTTATCAGAATTAACTTTAATTTGACCTTTCAAAGGCCTTGAATGGAGCTTACTTTGATTATTCTTCAAGTGAATGTAGCTCTTAAAATGTCATAACTCATAAAAGGAATTGCTAATGACTCCAATTGATTTCTTCTTCTAGAATTCAATAAATTTTACTGGATGGTCTTTGATTGTGGATGAAAAGATCTCATCTATGCTCTGGAGTTGTCTTTATTTTTATGGGTTGACTGGTTTTGTGGTCTCGGTTAAAGTTGGTCCTCTTGTTGTTCTCTTTAGGTTCTTTTTTTCTTCAATCTTAATTTCTTTTATTCGACCTTTCGAAGGTCTTAGGCGGAGCTCACTTGGATTACTCTTCACGTGAAAGTAACTCTCACGTTGGAATAGTTTTTTATGGAATTGCTACTAAATAGTATTGATCAGACGTTTCAGAGTTGAAAAAATATGGAGGTTCTGACCTTCCAGAGGTCTTAAAAGTGTTCTTGTGAAACACTTTCTTTACAACTAGAATTACTATAAATGATATTGTACTTCTTGTGGATCTTTCAAATTACGACCTTCTAAAGGTCTTATAAAAAGTGTAGTTGGATGACTCTGATGACTTAGGATCTGACCTTTCAGACCTACCTCAATTCATGCGGCTTTCTACCTCTCTTTCGTCCACTGCAACAAAATTTAAACAAAAACCATTATATTATGTCAAATTCCATTACAATCCAAACAATAGCCTCCAAGTGCAAGCAATCTAAAGCCTGACCCAGATAGAAGAGCCTCCATTATAAAAATTCTTATTTCATGACCCGACGCGAATGAATATCGTAAATTATAGTTTTGACACAACAAATTTTAGAGCGTAACTAAATGCTTGGCTGGGATATCTTTCTAGAGATCTCGCATCTCGCACCTATCCTCATAATTACCCATGAAAAATAAATATAACCATGGTCAGACAACACAATTACTGCCTGACTGGTTTCACTAGACAATCGCTGTGTCATCTGACACCTATGGATCCCCTTGTTCCTTCTTCTCGCCAAAACAATTTATTTGTTTTTCATTGTCGTCAGTCAGACGCATCGAGGAGGTGGTTCGTGGTATACAGAGATGCTGCGCTCTGCAATAAAAGAGTGAAAGAGAGAGAGTAAGCCAAAGATATCCATTTAGATATCACTTAATTACAATATGGACGGTGGGGCCAAGTCTTTTCTTGCTTCAAATGATTTTAATTTAATTAAACACCTCCAAGATTTTTCGTTGGCTCGATGTCTTCGATGAACTGACTGAACGAACCGTTCTTATATGACGTCCATTTTTAAGAAGTGGTTTCTCATGTTTCACCTTTCGTTTTACCTTTATGGTGTTTGGTTGGCAGACAAATGTCGAAAAATGAAACGCGTTTTAGTGTGAATGGACAACGACTGAGACTACAAATAAGAAAACTTCGACGGCTAAGGTTAAGAGTATAGTTTCGAAAGACTAAGAGTGTAGTCGAAGTATAAAGAATCTTCCAATAGTTTAACTGCGTGTTGCATTTCTAAAATCATAAATCAAATTTAACTTTTATTTTTAGATCTTCTTTTAACGACCTGGATAGCAATTTTGTCACTAGTTTGTGGTAAAGTGGGTGTTCGCGCGTTCTTTTCAATTTTTTGTGGTTTTCTTATAAAGGTGTTATTCTTGTGGTTGATTGATGAGGTAGTTTGGAATGACATGTTTATATTAATATTTGATGGAAATTTTGTTTGGATTTAGACAAAAGATATAGCTTGAAATTACAATTGTGAATTTTACAAAAAGAAACTGATGGTCTTAAATTTACAAAGCAATGGTTGTGAATTATACGAAGTTTAAAGTCGTTAAAGTATGGTTAACATTGACATCTGATAAAAAATGTTGTTTAGACTGCAAATATTAACAAAATAAATGGCTTGATGTGAAGTTTACTAACAAAAACTGATGGTCTTAAATTTACAAAGCAATGGTTGTGAATTATATGAAGTATAAAGTCGTTATAGTATTCTCGTAAAGGTTACTCCGGTTGATTGATGAGGTAATTTGGGATGATATCTGATAGAAATTGTTGCTTAGATTGAAAAACAAATGCCTTGTTGTAAATTTTACAAACAGAAACTGATTATTCTAAATTTACAAAGCAGTGGTTGCGAATTATATGAAGTATAAAGTCGTTAAAGTATTGTTAACATTGATATCTGAAAGAAATTGTAGTTTGCTTTGCAAATATTTACAAAAGAAATAGCTTGATATTTTACATAACTTGATAATTAACATAAACTGATTATCTTAAATTTACAAAGCAATGGTTGTGAATTATACGAAGTTTAAAGTCGTTAAAGTATGGTTAACATTGACATCTGATAAAAAATGTTGTTTAGACTGCAAATATTAACAAAATAAATGGCTTGATGTGAAGTTTACTAACAAAAACTGATGGTCTTAAATTTACAAAGCAATGGTTGTGAATTATATGAAGTATAAAGTCGTTATAGTATTCTCGTAAAGGTTACTCCGGTTGATTGATGAGGTAATTTGGGATGATATCTGATAGAAATTGTTGCTTAGATTGAAAAAGAAATGCCTTGTTGTAAATTTTACAAACAGAAACGGATTCTTCTAAATTTACAAAGCAATGGTTGTGAATTATACGACGTTTAAAGTCGTTAAAATATTGTTAACATTGATATCTGAAAGAAATTGTAGTTTGCTTTGCAAATATTAACAAAAGAAATAGCTTAAAACCTCAGTTGTAAATTTTACAAACAGAAACTGATTATTCTAAATTTACAAAGCAATGGTTGTGAATTATATGAAGTATAAAGTCGTTATAGTATATAGTATTCTCGTAGAGGTTACTCCGGTTGATTGATGAGGTAGTTTGGGATGATATCTGATGGAAATTGTTGCTTAGATTGAAAAAGAAATGCCTTGTTGTAAATTTTACAAACAAAAACTGATTGCTTTAATTTTACAAAGCAATGGTTGTGAAATATACGAAGTATATATTCAATATTATTTTTGTTTGCCCTTAGCTCTTTTAACTATATATGGAGACAACGAAATAAAACAAGCATTAAAAGCAAGAGAATAATTTTATATAATAAGAGTTGCGAATTTTACGAATGGCACTAATTTCAATACTACAGACCTTCTCAAGTATCTCATTCATAGAATAAAATACAATCAAGAACCAAAGTGAAGCGCCAATAATCTAATAAAAAAAGAAACTTATCAAGAAGTCCAAGGCCCAGCCCAAGAAGGCGTCTGTTTGCCCGATGAAATATCTCAATTTCACGCGACTATAAATCATAATGACTACTGATTTCTTACCAAGTCATAACAGTAATTACATGTAATAAATAACTCCCCGCACAAGTAATAGTAAACTGATACCAAAAATTAGATAATGAACCAACCTCCTCCCAAGAAAAAGTAAAGCGGAAGCATTAACATACCTTCACTGAAGCGATAAGAAATGTCAATAGCGCGATATTAAATCATTAATATTTTCTCAAACTTTTTTGCTTCTTCTTTTGCTACGTGTTTGCTTTAGATTTAATTGGATTTAGTTTTTATAGGGTGGGTTTTTGGTTTTAAATTTTTTTATTTTTGTTCGGGATTTATTGATTTTTGTTTTTAGGGTTTCTAGAAAGAACTATACTAGAAGACTATACTACAAACCTCCCAGTAAACAATTTAATTTCTTTAACAATTCTAAAAGAAGTCTAAAAGAAGTATACAAGGAAAACAAAAAGTTTAAAAGAAGTCTTATTTATTGAAAAGCTACGTTTAGAAGTCTTAAAGAAGTTTAAATAATTACTTTATTCGCGCTGAAGTTGTCTAAGAGAGTTCTTCTTTAAGAAGGGTTAAGAACTCTTTTAGATTTCTACATTCTTTGAAAAGAATTATATAAGAAACATTAAATCGTTCTCCTATACAACCAAATCTTTTCTTTAAAAAATCTTTAATATATCTTTTTTTTAAAAAGAAATCAGAGTTCTTAAAGAATGCTTCTTTCTTCTTAAATATATCTAAAAGGTTTCTTGAAAACGTCTTCCATCACACGAGACAAACTTAAACGAAACATTTAATTTGTTGAAGAGCTACTTATTTGAAAGTTGAAATAATACCGAAGGACTGGTTTCGTCTTTATTTGTTTGAAAAAGGTGTAAAAGAAGTTTACGAAGAAAAAAAGTCTAAAAGAAGTTTTATTTATTCGAAAAGATGCTTTAAGAAGTTCGAATATTTTTAAATTCTCGCTGAAGTTGTCTATAAGAGTTCTTTTTAAAACTTCTATAAGAAAAGTTAAGAACACTTTCAGATTTCTACATTCTTTGAAAATAACTATTCAATTCTTGTCTTTAAAAAATCTGAAATAAATCTTTTAAAAGAAATCAGAGTTATTAAAGAATGCTTCTTTTTTTTTTAATTCTTCAAGAAATCTAAAAGGTTTCTTGAAACATTATTTTGAACGTCTTCCATCACACGAGACAGACTTAAACGAAACATTTAATTTGTTGAAGAAAATCTTTGAAAATAACTATTCAATTCTTGTCTTTAAAAAATCTGAAATAAATCTTTTAAAAGAAATCAGAGTTATTAAAGAATGCTTCTTTTTTTTTTAATTCTTCAAGAAATCTAAAAGGTTTCTTGAAACATTATTTTGAACGTCTTCCATCACACGAGACAGACTTAAACGAAACATTTAATTTGTTGAAGAGTTACTTATTTTAAAGTTGAAATACTGGACTGGTTTCGTCTTTATTTGTTTGATTTGTTTGGCAAAAGTGTAAAAGAAAAAAAGGGTATTAAAGAATTTTCATTTCTTCGAAAAGATGCTTTAAGAAGCTCGAATATTTTTTTTATTCTCGCTAAAGTTGTCTATAAGAGTTCTTTTTAAAACTTCTTTCAGAAAAGTTAAGAACACTTTCAGATTTCTATTACTATTCGATTCCTGTCTTTAAAAAATCTTAAACACATTTTTTAAAAGAAATCAGAGTTCTTAAAGAATTCTTCTTTTTTTTTTTTTAATTCTTAAAGAAGTCCAAAATATTTCTTGAAACATTCTTTTCAACGTCTATTAGAATTCTTTTTTAATCTTCTTTAAGTGTTCCTGGAGAAAGCTTTCAGAAAACAATAAAACAATTTTAATACCTTCTAGATGACTTCAAATGTTCCTTTAAAAAGAGGTAAAGATAACGATTTTTTGCTTTCTTAGAGAATGATTTAAGAGCTCTCAAACAATATTTTTTTAAGAAGTCTTTAAGAAAGATACCATTCTTTTCAAAGTCTTCTTCTTTTTTTCTAAGAAAAGAACAAAATAAGAAAAATTTAGATTTCTTAAAGAAGTTGTGTGTTAAATTCTGGGCTCTGAATATTTTCCTATTTAAAGTTGAATAAAATAATGAGGAGGACTACAATTTCGCAACATTCTTAACTTTTCTTACCCGGCAATGTTTATACACGCTCGGTTTTTTAAAGTAAGAAGGAAAAATACATTTTAGCGGAGACATTGTTGAATCGAAAGATTCGCGAGAATTGTTCGTGTCTTTTTCTTCTTATTTCTATAATGATGGAAGGAAGATTTGAATGAGTTGATTATTTCGAATAAGAATTCCCGGCAATATTCGTAATACCAGGCAATGTTTGGAAGTAAATTGTAAAATTTCGAGGGGTGAGACACTTCTCCAAAATGTGTACAAAGACTGAAAGACTGCAAATAGAGATTGACAGTTTAAAAAGCTAACAAAATATACCAAAATTCTTCTAGAAATATATGAAAAACACTTAAACAAGAAGAACAATTATCAAATCTAATTTCTCAATTGATTAATTGTTTTATATTCCAAATGCAAATTATCTTTGCATCTTTAATAATCCAAAATGGTCTCACAATAATGTTGCCTCATTTTCCATTCTAATCTCCATCATCTTACCGGCAATCGTACTTTTTAAATGAGAAGCAAAAATATATATTAACTGAGACAAAACTTAAAAACTGTTCGTGTCTTCTTCTTTGATATAGCGGTTGAAAGAAGATTTGAATGAGTTGATAATTTATAATAAGGATAGCCGGCAATATTCGTAATACTCGGCAATGTCTGGAAGTACATTACATACATATAATGATTCTCTGAACCGTGGCGTCGATTCAGGATCTACACATAATTTGTTTCTATGTCTCTTGGTCTCCAGTTTGTGATTCCTTCTGATGTAAGCGTTCCTTCAAGGCAATCTAATCTAATAATCAGAACCCTTTTTCGTCGGAAAACCATCGGGTTTACCTTCAGAAGACTTTTGTCTGATTCTGAAAATGCCCACGACTCAGCCCCATACATCAGGATATAGTGAGGATCCTGTAGACGTTTAGTTTAGTGCTTCCACGGATGAATCTCGAAAGTAACACTCTACTTAGCCTAAACAGTATTCGGTTATCAAGCATGATTCTCCTTTTGATCTCTTGAGTGTTAACTGAAGATCCAAGATACGTAATCCTTTTCTAACTAAAACTTGTCAGTTCCAAAGGTGAGATCTGTTTGGTTTCTCCTCGAACTCATATACTTGGTCTTCTCGATATTCACTCTGAGGTCCATTGATGTAGCACCTCTACTGATCGTCACTAACAATATTGCCTAATTTTCCATCATAATATTTTCTTCATTTACTGATATACAAAAATCTTACCCGGCAATGTATGTATACTGTCGGATGTTTAAAATGAGAATCAAACATATATTTTAGCTGAGAGATTGTTGAATTGTAGGACTCATAAGAATTATTCTTCTTCTTGTTTATAGTGGTGGAAGGAAGATTTGAGTCAGTTATTTCGAATAATGATACCCGGCAATATTTGTAATGCCCGGCAATGTCT
Source organism: Megaselia abdita (assembly GCA_001015175.1). Classification (NCBI taxonomy): domain Eukaryota; kingdom Metazoa; phylum Arthropoda; class Insecta; order Diptera; family Phoridae; genus Megaselia; species Megaselia abdita. The sequence goes on along the minus strand of JXPG01002845.1, from coordinate 3,825 downwards.
GGAAGTAAATTTCCAAAATAAAACAAAAATAAATTAACTAATTGTTTTATATTACAAGTGCCAATTATCTTTAAAAAATATAAGAACCACCCTAACCCCCGAGTTAACACGGAAATGATTTAAATAATTGATGTTATTCAGTATCTGTGTACCTTATCATTTACGCATTCATTCTCTACTGCTGTGTGATTGATTGATTCAATTTGTGCAGGTAGATGTTGGCAATCATTCACAGTTACACAAAAAGAGGAAAAAAAGAAGAAATAAAAATCAATTGTAGCTTTTAATAATGTTTGCATATGAAGAAAGAAAGAGATATCCATTCAGTTTTATTACTGCCAATTCAATATAAGATCCAACAATGTTGTATGTTATAGTGTGTCGTCGTCGTCTTAGTCGATCGATGTGGAATTCAACTTAAATTCACATAATAAAATTGGTACAAAGAACTGCAAAGAAAAAAATCAAATAAAAAATTACGATAATCATAACATTGCTTTCTGTTTATTTTGAGCTGAAAGAGTCAATGAATCGATCGAAACCCATTTCGATCTAATCCAATGGTCACATTCTTTAACACATTTGGCTTAAGTCTTTTGGTGTGGTAGTCTGTTGGTTTTATTTGCTTGAATAGGCATCGACTGTGTATTTATATTGGTCGGCAATGTTGTAGAGACTTAATGGTTGTGAAAGGTTTTGTTCGGCAAAAAATGGGCGCGCAATTCAAAAAATGGTCAGAGACTGTAACTGGTATCTCTGAACGTTTGTTAATGGCGAGTAGAGACTTAATGGTTGTGAAAGGTTTTGTTCGGCAATGTTGGTATCAAAAAATATTATTTAAAATTATTGGGCGGGCAATTCAAAAAAAAGTTGGAGACTAACTTGTATCTCTGAACTATAAGGATGTGTTTTGGTTGTATTAAACACCACTGAAGAATTTCAGCGATTGAGATATATTTCCGGCAATGATAGATTACTGTGTCTGCACGGCAACGTTGGTATGAGTTTTGTTTCTTACCCTCGGCGGGAATGCTTAAAAAATCTTACTCTAAGCACGTGTTGTGGCAATTGGGAAATATTTCCTTTTGTCCGGTAACGTTGAAATTAATTTATTTCTTATCCTCGGCAATGTTGGAATGCTTAAAAAATTCTTGCTCTAAACATGTTTCTTGGGTTAGATAAATAACCACTAAAGCATTTCGTCAATTAGGAAATATTTCCTATTGTCCGGCAATGCTAGATTACTGTGTCTGCACGGCAATGTTGTTTCTTACATGTTAATATAACTAAAAACTTCTCTTGCTCGGCTATGTTAGCCTAATCGACTAACATCCCAACTAGCAACCCTTAACGGAAACAAATTTATACTTAAAGTCGTTAGCATCGCAGGCTCATTTAAAAAACTGGAATTGAAGTAATGGAAAGGAATGGCTTTGGTCGTTTGGCAAAGTGGAAAATTAATGGACACTCTTTTTTCTATATGAATGTTAGCATGTAATCCGGGAAATGTTTACGGCTTGCTAGAAGGCTTGGCATATGTAGGAGGTGATAATGGAATTGGTATTTCAGTTTATAGCTTGAGGGGTTATTATAAGAATGTGTTTTCTTTCATGTTTAAAAGAAGAAGATTAGCGCTATTTTGAATCAATCAAGTTAAAAACCATCTGTCCTTGACATTCCCCACAAGTCTTAACAACCGCACACAAATAATATAAAAAACCAAACAGAAATGTAATTGCTTAAGAAAACCACAATAAAAGGTTAAACTGTGTCTATTATTTTTCATTAAAACTATTAAGTTTCATAATATTCCATTATTCGCGTTATTTCCCAAAGGTGCCACATGCTGCGCCATCCTATTTCATTTGGAATGATACTTTCAATTTTCCACTGACTGAATGGCACGGCACAAGTTCCTTCTTCTTCATCATCTTTCATATTTTTTATATTCCTTATGGTTCTTTGGTGGAGGATGGAAGTCGGCGTTGGTCTGGCGGGTTTTTTTACTTTCATTGGTTTTTGTTTGGTTTTGTCGCTCTAATGTCTAAACTTGAATACAAGACACTTATAATAGTTTTGATTAAATTTAGAATGGAAAGGTTGGGAATTATACGAATTTAAATAGAAATGTAGCAGAGAATCATGCAATACTATACATTATGCAATATATATTATACAATACAATAACTCTTTATGAAGAATTTCCAAAAAGACGTCATGGAATACCTTTTCAAGTGTATTTGTAGAATGCTTGAAGAGGTATTCTGCACCGCTAAAAGTAATAGAACCTTTAAATGCCCTTTTGCTTGAGACAATACAATACAACGAAAAGCAAAGCATGTTATTCGCAACCTATTCAGTAGAAACTATTAATACAAATTGTTGTTGTTCATAAAATTCGCAACCGATTCATATATAAATTATCAATACCAGTCATTGCTGTTGTAATTCGCAAACTTTGTTTTTTTAGCCCAGACGGTTAACTTCCCCGACTGACAGACCAAATGTCTGACATTCTCTGTTCTCAACAGACCAACATTGAATGACTTAGAGTAAAATGAAGAGTAAAGTGAGTTTGTACAAATCATTTTTATAATTAAAATCTGAATTTCTTTGATTTTGATTACCATTTTTCATCATCCCAGATATAATTCTTTGTTTGGATTCAGTTTTTATTGGAATCTAATGAGTTTAATTTCCTCCATTTCTTTCTTCTTTCGCTGCCCACTAAAATCAGACTTAATTTGATTTTATATTTTCAGTCATATATAAATATTTGATTAACTTTATTACCTAAGTTTTATTGTCGTGTTTTTTATTATCGAAGTGATACTGGATAGGAGATTTCCTAGGAACTAAAAGCCATTAGATTTTGTCGTTAATGGATTATTGATTTTGTTGCGTATGTTTTACGACGGTGATTTTTTAGGCTTTTATTTATAAGATTCTTTTTTTATAGTGAGATTTGAGATGATGTTCTTTTAAGAAACTCTTAAGATTAATCAAATTTTCAATAAAGAAAAATTAATTGAAAATAAAAGTGTGTATCCTTCTTCCACCAATCACTCAGACAATTGATCAATTACCCTCATTAATCTTTGGTGCAATACAATACTTCAATTCTTTCACAAGATTAATGAATAAAATATAGTCAGAAATTTATAATTTATTAGCTCGTAAAGTTTTGCAATCAATGCTAAATGATTTTGAAATACCTAAACTTTATTTTCATGATTATTAACTCAAATCTTGCGCTAATCGAAATCCATCAGACATCGAAAAACATCAGCCGTCAGCTAATCAAAAGAGTAAAAGTCAACATTCCGGAGCTCCTACACAATTCGAAATCAAATCAAATCGAAATCACAAAAGGAGAACGATCGAAATCCAAAAACCCGCAATGTAATTACTCGCCTATACCCATGTTGACATATCGAAACCATCTATCAATGTCTCCGATAGCGATTTGAATTTGAATTTCATTTCATTACTCAATGTGAAAACAGAAAACCGTTTATCTTAATGATCACTTAAGTTGAACAAGCAATAAAAGCTAGTTTTTTCCCTCCTTACGCAGAAATAAAAAAACACAAATCTCTATCTATGAAATGGATGGAATTTCTAACATAAGTCAATGCAACGCAACGCACCATCTCAATAGAAATAGATAGATGGCTCTGAAGATAACTGCAAATGCTAAGGAACTGTGCACTTTGGGAAATTTGTGTTCCGTTAGTAACGGTCATCAATGTGATCATTGGGTTTTTGTTGTGGTTTTAGGGAGAGTAATTAATATGAGGTCGACAAAGACTCCGGTGGCTGGAC